>PVIU01014071.1:0-53398 GCA_004026605.1 Ondatra zibethicus | reverse complement strand
AGGGAGGGAGGGAGGGAGGGAGGGAGGGAGGAAAGGAAGGAAGCAGCCTGGTTAGGTTCTATGGTCTGGTCTCATTCTTTTTCAAATTTCAGAACACTCCTTAGTAATCCTACAAACTTAGCAGTTATCACACAGTGAAAGGCACGCTGGCTATTCCACATTGAGACTGTCTTGGACAAATGCTTTGGCCTTTGGATGGTGGACACTGAATTGATCTGTCACCAGAGCACACAGTGCTCTGAGGCATAGCACCTCAAACTCCAACTCAAGCCCAGCCTTCCAGCTTAAGAGGCCTGGCCCTAGATGGAGCCAGGCATGAGGCTCATGAAGCAGGAGTGAGGCCTGCAGGGCCACTGGCTGCACTGATGAGAGGAAAAAGAAAACCTCCCACACTAGGGTCATGCTCACCAGGCCAGCCATACACCTTGACCCACCTCACATACACCAGAGATGGAAGTCTGCTGGAACCCCGAAAAGTGAATCTGTTGTTATGTCAGAGGCAACTCTGGTGGGCACATGAGAAAATGAACCCGTGAAGGATGGAGCTCCAAATTGTTTCATTACCACACATCTTTCTGTGAAAAAGCACTGGTTTCAGCTGGTGGGAAAGAATCATTAAAAAATCCAGATGTAAGGGTAGGAAGTGTGATCTAGAAGGAACCTCACTCTGCTGTGGGTCTTCTCTTCACCATCTTCAGACACACCACAACACACCACACACACACACACACACACACACACACACACGGCCAGCAATGGCTTTAGTCGTCTGGGTGCTGAGCTGGAAACAAGACCACAAGCCTGTCAAACGGGGGCTCTTCTGACCAATAGTGTCTCTCTGGCAGCCCCAGAGGTATCTGATGAGGAACACTAGCATCATACATAGGCCCACTAATCCCTTCCTTTTAATTAAAAAAAATCTGAGACACTGCAGAGTACCCCACAATCTGAACTCTGTTTCTTGCCTTTTCTCTCTTACTGGTCTTTCCCACTGGAGCGCTAGATAAGCTTATCATGGGCAAGCAAACTAAGTCTTAGCTTTGATCCCTTCCAAAAATCCATTTGGCGCCTTTAACATTTCATTTGGCAGACTGAATCCTGGACATGAATTTATTGGGCTGGGTTTACCCTTAACTGAGGATTGCATAAATCCTGTTACTGTGTCTGCGTCACTGTGTTTGGGGTTTTCTAAGCTTGGACTTCATCTGAGTGGACAGCCCCAGGGTGACCCGTTCTGGATCAGGAACCATCTCCTTTTCCCACCATTGACTTTTGAAGATTGTCCCAAAACTATCCATGGCACCAGTGTCTCAGGACATTATGTTAGGCACATCCCAGACTCCAAGAAGACACCACAACACACCCACACCCACACATATGGATCTTTCCAGAAACCACCTCATTCCACATCCATTCCCAAATTCCCCTTCTTCCTGGCTACAGCCAAGGAGGTCTGTACTCAGTGAGGTACTTCACTTTAACCCTTAAGTATGGAACAAAAAGAGATGGGGGGTGCCTCAGAATGTGAAAATGGAAAAGTCATTAAAAAAAGTGGGTAGAGGAAAAAAGATCTGATCAGATATAAGCTGGTTCCCTTTATTTTCTTTAACCCAAGAGTCCAGCTTTCTTTAGGAGTGTGTGTGTGTGTGTGTGTGTGTGTGTGTGTGTGTGTGTGTGTGTCCACCAGAGAGCTTCCTGTCGCCTCCTCCCCAGCCCTGGGATTACAAGCACATGCTGCCATATCTTACTTTTTCACATGGGTTCTGGAAGTGAACTCGGGTCCTCAAACTCCCTTGTCTTCAATCATTTTTTTAATAGACTCCAGCAACCCTGATTATATACTATTGATGCATGACCATTAATGAAGATAAAAGGCAGGGATATGGGAACTCTGTGCTGCACAAAGTAGGTGCTCAGTGGCACACCTATCCACCTTTGCCGGCCATTCCCTCTCAGCATGACTCAACAGGCCAACAGAGCACAGCTGGCACACGCCAAGCAAACAAGACAAGGCTGTGCCATGGGAAAGCAGCATTCAGCTGAGAGAGGGTGCTCCCTAGCCTCCTGGGATCTGCCCCAGCAATGGATGTCCAACAAAAACTCTCCAACCACAGACTTCACACAAATTACTCAAGATAGAGGAGGAATGGCTAACAAAGGTCAAGCTCTGCACCCAAGGTGAAGCAAAGGGAGGGCGCTCAGTCCCGGAACTTTCTTTATCCAGAGCAAAGCCCTTCTCCAACCCTGTGCTTCAGGGCCTCATCACTGCCTCCTACCACACAAGTGGGTTCTTCAGAAGGCAGAGGCAGCTGCTGTAAATCTAGGCGCCCGTGCGACAGGGCCCTCTGAGCTATTTCAGGCTCCGTCCCCGTCTGAAGGCGGCTGTGGTTTTGGTTACATCTAAGTTTGGTCTCAGAGATTGGGGAGGCAAAGGCCTTGGGGGAGGAAAACAAATCTCAGACTCTTTACTGGTACATCCAACCCATCCTTTGGAGCATCTTATAGAGCTCTTACTCCTACTCCAGCAGCTGGAAAAGAAAATTCAGTATACTAAAATACCATGGTAGGCTGGGGCCATGGCTCAGCATGCGGCTCTGAGTTAAATATCAGGACACACATGGGGGAAAAAAAAGTAGGGTGGTGTGTGCTCGAAATGCCAGCAGTGCAGAGGCAAAGAGAGGAGGAGCCCTGGGACTTGCTAGCCAGCCAGCCTGGCTAGTCTATTTGGCATTCCCTGATCAGTAAGAGTCACAGTCTTGATAAAGCTAGATGAACAATGCCTGAGGAACGAGAACTGAGGTTGTGACCCAGCCTCTGCACACACACACACAACTCTGCGCTCGCCTGCCTATACACAGATGCCAACAGCTTCTCCGGGGCTCAGGCCTCGGATGATTCTTGTGTGACTTTCACCCTCATCATCCACCCATGAGCAACTGAGGAAAGAGCACAGCTCTCAACTGATCGAAAACCAAAGGTGGACAACATACATGGCTTCGTTTGCTTCCTCCTGAAGGCACATGGAGGGTGCACACATCTTCCCCAGCTCAGACAGCAGGCGCCAGAGCCTCAGAGAGGTGAAGTGACCTGCCCAAAGCCGTTAGAGCAGTGGTTCCCAACCTCCCTAATGCTGTGACCTTTAATACAGTTCCTCATGTTCTGATAACCTCAACCATAAAATTATTTTCATTGCTATAACTTTGATACTGCTACAAATCATAATGTAGATATCCAATAGGCAATCCAATAAAAGGATCATTCAAGCTCAAAGGGGTGGCGACCCACAAGCTGAGAACCACTGTTCTAGATCCTTACAGCCACTATACCAGCCATCCTGGCCATCCCCAGTTTTCCTGGGGCTCTGACTGACACCACCCATTGCTGAGCCTCACAGCACACAGTAGGAATGGTGTCAAGTGTTCACTGAAATTGGGTTTGAGCTTGCTATTTAAAACTACTGTGATTACATCCAGCTTCGAAGCTGTGCGTAAAGAATGAGGTCTGCTATAAAAACGAAAAGCAGAAATGGACCCTGGGAAGGGGGCTCCCGGAGTTAGGGACAGGAGTGCAGAAAGCAATGAGGTTCAAACTGCCCGAGAGCAAAGACATGGCCTCGGTGCGCCGCCAGTAATGAGACGCACAGAGCACTGGGAAGCAGCTCAGAAACGCAATTTCAGTTCAGCAACACCTGAACTATTAAGCACACAACATAGAAGACAGGGAATCACACGTCTCGGGTTACAGCAGGAGGAATGACGCTCCGTTCCGTTCACCTTGTAAAACACAGAGAACTGTCCAGGAAGTCAACGCATGCAGAATCTTGACAACCATGGGAATGGTTGATTTTGCCTACTCCCTGGACGGGGGCACATGATGAATGGTGTTTGTGCATCTGCTCACTAAATCCTGGGAGGATCCTTCAGTGCAAAATATAAGAGCCATTTTACAGATAGGAAAACTGAGAGAAGGCAAACTGTGCACTCAGGCCATCTTGCCAAGGGTTTCAGTGGTCAGGTTACACTTGCAACATTCTCCACAAAGAACATCAAAGATTATGCCAAGGCAGGAGAAAAAGCATGCTTGCCAAAATCCTAACATCTTAGACACAGGCGAGAGCTCTGGAGCCATCTGGGCTGGTGTGGGGAGTTAGCAGCCTGCTTCTCACTTGGATGGTATTCCCCTAGGGCGAATCTCCCACATGTGGCCACAGAAACCGCTTTCCAAATCCAGAGTCCTTCGCCTACAATCGTACTTGGCTCCACAGAAACCAGAAGGCATCTGGGGACAGGAGATCTTTATCATCCAAATGTTTTTGGAGCCTTGCCAGGAAACTGTCCCATGTGGAGCCAGTGTGCACGGTGTCACCTCCATGTACTTGGCCTCTGCTGGTATCCACACTGCAAGGCAGCGCCACATCCCTCTTGGAGCAGTGCCCCAAGACACATCAGCAGCCCAAGCAGGCTCCTGCCTCTTTCTAATGGGGAGAGAGCACGCTTGACAAAGAGGATGCTTCAAAGGCCCGTCCCGACATCTACCATTTCTAGAAAGTTATTCTTGGAGGCAGGAAAACCTTTCCGAAACGTGGAAATATAAACCTGCCAAGTCGTGGGAATCCAGCAGAATTCACTCCCCCGATGCCTAGGCTTTTAACAGCATTTCCTCGAGGCCAAATAAGCTTCCTAGAATCTGCAGCCAAGGGGCTGAGTAGTGGGAGCCATGGTGAACTGGAGGGGGTGCACCCATATTCACTAAGAAGACCCTTGAAGCCAAATTACCAGAGGAAGGTAAATGATCACACTAAGGACCCAAGAAAAACTTCAGAAAAAAAAAAGATGAAATCAATGCAAGAAATGGAATGTCCTTCAACTGCACAGGAGAAGGGGGCTCAGGCTCCAGTCAATGCTCAAAGAAGTCTAATGAGGTTGGGGTGTGGCTCAGTGGCAGAGCAGCTGCCTAGCAGGCAGAGGTCCTGGGCTCCCAGCGCTGCAAAATGGGGAAGAGAAAGGAAGATTGAGGAGGAGTAGGGGGAGAGGGAGAAGAGGGAGGGAAGGAGGAAGAGAGGGTAGAAGAGAGGGGAAAGGAGAGAGAGAGAGAGAGAGAGAGAGAGAGAGAGAGAGAGAGAGAGAGAGAGAGAGAGAGAGAGAGAGAGAGAGAGAGAGAGAGAGAGAGAGAGAGAGAGAGAGAGAGAGAGAGAGAGAAAGAGAAAGGGGGAAAGAAGGGGAGGGACAGATAGAGGAAGAGAGGGAGAGAGATAGAGGGGGAAGAAAGGGAGAAAAAGAAAGGAGGTAACGGGAAAATGAGTGAGAGAAATAAGAGATATTTAAACAGGTCTGTGTTCTGGAGAGGGGATATGGAGGAGAGAAGAGAAAGGGAGCAGGGAGATGTAGAAAGGAAAAAGAGAGGGCTAGCAAGGGAGGAGAGAGAGAAAATGAAAGGAGGGGAGAAGGACGGAGAGGTAGGACAGGAGAGAGGGAAGGAGAGAGGGAGGAAAGGAGGGAGGGAGGGAGAGAAACAGAGAGAGAGAGAGAGAGAAGAGAGAGAGAGAGATGCTATTCTAGGATTATTAGAGAAGTGAGATCCAGGCACTGTGAGAGGACCCCAAGCCCATTGATATGGTCCTCTACTAAAATCTCTCCATATGAACATTCTGAACATTTCCATAACCATTTTTCACTCATGGTGGTAATCACCATATAAGATAGGGCAGACAGCCTTCCTTTTAATTCACCAGAAGATTCCTTCACACGGGACACTGTGCCCCCCTTGTACAGAATGCTGAGAGTGACTACAGCCTAGGTCATTGCAACACAGAGGTCAGACTAAGCAGCCTTAGACATTTGTGCATGGCCATCATATGTACAGTATCCACATAGAACTGAGCTCTGGAATTTGGCTACTTGGGTTAATAACCAAGTTCAAGGCTGGCATGCTGGTTTGTCTTGTGTCGGTCACTCACTCTGCCCATCTCTTTTTCTGCCTACAAAATGGAAATGCTATTGTCCCACATGCAAAGAATCACCACTGCTCGCGGAGGAAGGCGAGCCCTTTGACTCGCCTTCTACCTTCTACTACGGCAGTGTCTGTGTTCTCACCACAGCCTACCCCTTTTCCCCACGGCCTCATTCTAGGGTACAAGCTACTCATGCAGCCCAGAGAGCAGCATCTGAGGGTGTTTTGTTGTTATTGCTTTTGTTTTTACTTTGTTTCAGCTCCTTAAAGTTCTGCCTTCATTCAAAATTTCTCTTGGAGTTCTTATTTCTTCTTGTTCTTCTGTATCAAGTGCTCTAAGCGGCAATGGCAAGAATAGATAATGAATGAGATTAAGCCTTCCCTCAGGAAGTCCCTTGCTGCCATAAGTGGCAGATAATAGCTGTGGATAAAGATAGGATCATATCAAAAAGGAAGGATAAAGATCCAGCCTTCTGCGACAGTCCTCTACACATGATCCAAAAATGAACTGTGCAGATTAAATACCCAAAGTTTGGAAGTCCGCTTTTGCCTACCCACGCTGAGCCATTTAATTCTGTGCTAACGGGGTAACATGTGCCCAGATCTTTGGTTAAACATGATTCTGGGTGTGTTCGTGAGGGTGTTTATGGATAAGATTATCATAAAGTCAGTCAATGTTTATCCATTTGATTAAGTGAAGTAGCCTGGCATGGCTAAAAGGGGTGGGTCTCTCCCAATCAGTGGGAGTCATCAGACAGCACAAAGGCTACCCTAGGTTAGCTGACTCTGGGCACCCAGTCTCTCAAGTGTGGACATGACTCCCTTCCCTGTCTCTGGCCTAGAACTGGCTCCTCCTGCAGCTTGAGGCTGTGGATTCTCAGACTGGAACAAGACTTTTGCTCTCCTGAGTCTCCAGATTGCTGAATGAAGTTCAGGGAACGTCTCAGCTTCTCCAATTTCTTGAGATCATTTTTATAAAGAATAAATACACTAGGTGCACAAGCACACATGTGTACATACAAAGACACTCTAAAACTTTACATCCCACACAGGCACACACACCTGTACACAAACCCACATACAGATACTGTGAAATTTTACATTCCATAAACCATCCTAAGTTGAAAATATCTTAGGCAGAAAGCGTGTGGAATATACCAAACCCACCTAGTAATTGGCATAGGATACTGCAGAGCACTGGTTATTGGCTGTTGCCCCTCCTGACCTCTGAGCTGGTTGACGCTACGGCTGAGGTTTCTGTCACTGCCTAGAGTCCAGATGAAGGACAGACTGTATTTCACCAGCCCAGGCTCAAATCTAAACTTTGAAGTCTGCATTCTACTGAATTATTGAATCTATTTTATGCTGTTTTACTATTATAATTTTGCAGTACTGGAGATGGAACTCTGGGGTCTTGTGTGGGCTAGGCAAATACTCTACCATAGCTCCAGCTCTGACCTTTTCACACCATCTTCAATCTCATGGTCTTTAAGCAGGGGCAACACAAGCCAGCCCAGCTGAAGAACACATGTACACACACATACATGTACATGCTTACATCTTTCAGGAGAACTGAGTGGGATTGCTATTGTCAAACTGTGATGGCTTGGAGCTGGCATCCACAGAGGGACAGAAAGGACGACTTTAAGAACTCCCTTTGAGTCTTTAAAACTGGGGTGCCCCACCCTCTGTAGGTGGGTCCACTGGCACACACACTCTCCTTTGCTCTGGGTTCCCAGGGAGCTGATGTGTTCACCTAACATATGGGAGGAGGAAGGCAGTGCTGAGAAAATTGCGGTACCATCCCATGAATCTTTGCAGTCCTTCCTGCTTCTTCATCCCCTCTGCAACCCTTCATATCCTCTTCATCTTCAGTCCCTCCAAGAAGCAGAATTTACTTGAATAAGAAAAGTAAAGGCCAATGGTGCAACCAGGCACTCCTTATCTTAAAAGCAAAACAACAACAAAACACAAGTGTCACACCATTTCCCTTCTAATAATAAACTTACAGAACTTAACCAATTTTACCATTACTTTTTTTAAAAAGAAGAAGAAGGAGGAGGAGGAGGAGGAGGAGGAGGAGGAGGAGGAGGAAGAAGAAGAAGAAGAAGAAGAAGAAGAAGAAGAAGAAGAAGAAGAAGAAGAAGAAGAAGAAGAAGAAGAAGAAGAAGAAGAAGAAGAAGAAGAAGGGCTTCATGTAACTTAGCTCAGGCTATTGAGGATGACCCTGAACTCTTGATCCTCCTGCTTCCGCATCTTGAGTGCTAGGTCACAGACATGGGACACCATGCAGTTTATGCAGTGCCAGGTGTTGAACCCAGGGCTTCACACATGCCAGGTAAACACTCTGCTAACAGAGTCGCATCAGCTCTCAGGTTCCCTATCGATTCTGAAACCTGCTATGGAGCCCACGCTGACCTCAAACCCAGTCCTCCTTCCTATCTCAACCTTCCAAAGGCTAAGTTTATAAACCTGCACCACAGATTTCAGCACTTGGGTCATACTTTCTGACTAGTAACCTTATCAACAGACATGTGCCAGAGGGGCCTTGGACTCCTTACAGTCTAGACAGGGCCCATCAAGCAGAGTTGCCTGATGGGTAAGGTGGTATTGTGTAGTTGGGTGAGAACAGACTGTCTGTTTTTGAATCCCAGCTCTGCCACATCCTCACAGGGCAATGTTGGGTCAGTTTCCTAGCCTCTCTGGGCCTTGATTTCCTTCTAAATAAATGGACATAGCAATCACCTTTTATACAGAATGACTCTGGCAGCTCAAGTCTAACAAACAGCATGTACTCAAAGCGACACCCGGCTCAGTTAGAGGTCAATCAACAGTCTCTCTTTTTCTCCGAGAACCCTCTCAGGTGGGAGGCTTGAGTGCGCGTGTCTCTGGTAACACAATCAGCAAAGACGGAAGTCAGGACACCTGAGTTGTGATCTCGGAAGCCGTGTGAGCTTTCTATGAGCTCCCAACTCTGCACCACCTAACGCTTTCCGTAAGCAGCGGCTGCCTTCCTCTTTCTAGTGGCCACACCCTGTTTCACACCAGCCCCAGAAACATTCAAATAGCGTGGGCGCTTCTACAGAACGACTGAAATAGTGAATAGCAGGTTTCCCCCACTAAGCACCTTGTACTGCAAACACACCCTCTACACCATGGCCCTGAAGTGTCCATGTGTATAAGCAACACCAGAGAGGCTGGCCTGGGGCTGATGGGGCAGCATGGGCGACTGTGGAGCCGCTCCTGGAGAACGCATGCCCAGATGCCACCTAGACCTTCCCCTGAGAAGTGGTACTTCCCGGAGTTCAAGGTACTTGGCCAAGGTCATAGGTGATCAGATGACAGAGAAAGGTTGAAGCCCAGTGTGGACTACAAATTCAGCATTCCCTGTGTTTGCTGCTCTTCAGTCCCAAGCAGGTGCGTTGAGCTGAAACTGAGTTATCAAGTGAGATCTGTGCTTGAAACTGCACAGAGAGGAAAGCTGAGGAACAGAGATCCTTCCCAGAGAGAAAAACAAGGCCTGGGGTCCTTCTGAGGCTAGAGATAGCGGGATGAGAACTGGGCTCCCTGGCTTCTCCGCAGGCACCAGCTCTTATATTTTCATATAAGAGCTGTACACATTGGTGGGCACAGTGTGATCGTTTTGGTATGTACATGACATGTGTAGTAAGCACACCAGGCTATTCACACCTCCCTAATCCCTATGTCACTTATGCCAGGAACCTCCGAACCAGTGTGCTGTCACTTGAACTCACTCCTGCTATATAACTCCATGTTGCGCCTGTTACCCAGCCTACACTCCTCTCATCCTGAGCTCCAAGGACAGCAATCATTCCCTGCCTCCATCTCTCCCCATGAGCATCCTTCCCTCCCAAAAGCAGCTGACTTGGACCTGACTGAGCTGACTTAAGTCAGTGGCAGAAAGATCTTCAAAACCTGGGGATGGTTCTAAGGCAATGGCTCAGATGGTTAAGTGTGTGTTGTGCAAAGACGAAGACCTGAGTTCCATGCCGAAAACCCATGTTATAAAAGCAAGCAAGCCAGCAAACAAGTGCCGATAGCCTCAGTGCTGGGGAGGCGGTTTCCTAAGGTTTACTGGTCAGCCAGTGTTGCCACAACAGCAGGTTCAAGGCCAGTGAAAGGCCTTGCCTCCAAAAAATAAGGTAGGCAGCATATAAGGAATGACAGCCTCCAAAGCCATGTACAAATACCTGTGTGTGTGTGCGTGCGTGCGCGCGCGCACACACACACACACACACACACACACACACACACCTCCTGAAGCACTTATTGGCCAGAGATGCTGTGTAGTGCAGGCTAGCCTTGAACCTATGATTTACCTGTCTTGCTTCAAGCACCCTAATGAGGGCTGGAGAGATGGATCAGAGGTTAAGAGCATTGCCTGCTCTTCCAAAGGTCCTGAGTTCAATTCCCAGCAACCACATGGTGACTCACAACCATCTGTAATGGGGTCTGGTGCCCTCTTCTGGCCTGCAGGCCTACACACAGACAGAATATTGTATTCATAATAAATAAATAAATATTTTTAAAAAAGCACCCTAATGACTCCCTTGCTTAAAATCCGGAGTCGCTGCCCTAGCCTCACTCCTAAAGCTGCTTCTGATTTAACATGTTGAGGCCTCACCTCACACCCCACTCTTCCTTTCACATGCCCTGGATGTACCCACCTCCCATCACGTCCTCCAGGAGACCCCACTGGACATGTCTTCCCATTCAAGGGAAAAGTTGCCAGCCATACTCTTGTAGCATTTGTTTGTGGACCCAGTAAAAAATGTTTTCTGTTTATGATTTGTCCTCTCCCATCTACAAGGAAGAGACTTCTGGTTCATCAGAACGTTTTATACTCAGACCAGCAAGAGGGATTAATAGGTAAAGGTGTTTGCTACTAAGCCATACAACCTGAGTTCAGTCCCCAGGATCTACATGGTAGAAGGGAAGAACCAACTCCTGAAGTTGTCCTCTGACCTCCACACATCTGCTGTGGTATGCTCGTATGAACTTGTGTATCTACTTGCAAGCACCCTAAATGAAATGTAATTTTGAAAATATTTTTTAATTTCATACTTTTTAGGCAATGTCTCATAGGTGCCAAGTGCTTGATAGCCATTTTTGAATGGAAGAATGAATGGCCACTGCCCAGCGAGGGACATATTATTGTCATCACCTCATTTTGCACTAGGGACATGAAGCCCCAGTGACTCCAGCAACATTAAGTAGAGTTGTATGGAAAGATCCAGATCTTTCTGTTATGGAAAGTGATTCTGTGTTCAAACAAGCCAGCCACCTTGCCACCTCTATTGCATACCCAACCCTTCTCAACCTCCCTTCCTCGCGGAGCTGTGACAAGAACCTCATGAGATTACCAACCCCAGCTTTATTTTAGATAAGAAAATATTTATGTGTTTGTATTTGAAAATATCAACATGGTTTGAGCCTAAAACACCACCACCATACATACATGGATGCAGATTTTGACACCTGGCCCTCAGCTGGTGGCACTATTTCAGGTTGTGGAGCCTTCCAGAGGACGAACCCAGCTGGAGGAAGTAGGTCCCTGGGCCTGGATCCTGAAGGATGCATTATTCGTGGCCATGCCCCCTTCTCCTCTACTTCCTTGACCTCCATGACGTGAGCAGCCTTGACCACACGCTCCCGCCTCCCTGATCTAACCCTCCTGCTGTAATGGTCAGAACCCTCTGAAACCAGGACACCAAACAAACCCCTCCTTAGTGTGCTTCTGTGAGGGAGCGGGTCACAGCGACACACGGGGTTAATCAACAGACACCTAGCTAGTCTTCACAACCAGTTTCCCAAGGAAGGGCCACTGAGATCCCACTATGCAGGCTGAGCTCTGAGGCAGAGACTGATCCAAACCACACGGGGTAGGGGGAGAGGGAGCACCAGAGGTCCAATCACGGCTCTTGATTCCTATTGATGAGCCAGTGTTGCCTGTTCAGACACCAAGTGGGCTTAAGAAGCCCAGAATGCCATATTCAGCAGCCACAATGAATCACAAGCTCTCGAGGGTCAGGCCTGCTTCCAGAATTCTGCACCCACATCTCCTCCAGCTTCTGCAGCTGCTCAGGCAGGGAAGGAGAGGGCCCAGGAGCTTTTTTAAAGTCTTCTCTCTAAGGACTCAGGGTTCCTCACGACTACACAACCTTAGACCCAGCCCGGAGACTCACCAACCCTCTGTGGCAACAGCCCAACCCAGTCAGCCTACCTGCCCACACTATTCCCAGAGCTGGGCCAATCAAACCACTGTCAAGCTCAGGGGTCACAGCCTGGCTCCCCAGATTAGACAAGAGGGGGGTTGGCATCCCCAGGCTTAGAGGAGAAGGCAGCCTCATCCCCACCTACTCCGACTGCCTCCTTCCGCCAGAGAACCTGCAGATGGGACTCTCCGAAAATGCTTTTCACAACTCAGTTAGTGGGATCAATTAATTATTCACGGCCTTGCTCCTCTGCAAACTCACAGACTGTCGCTGCCAGCAAGAGGGTTTCTGGACTCTGCCCAACAGCCCTTCTCAAGCTGTGTTGCCTTCTTTACAATCTGAAGCCCACCACCCACTGCCCGGCTCAGCACAGAGTTCAGGGACAAATGGGAAGTCCCTCAAGGGAGAGACATCCTAGGCGTGGTCTGCCCCAGCCTTCATGACTCACTCCAGCTCTGGGGCAGTGTCTAACCTCCACACAATCCAAATGGGAAACAGGGCTCAGAATCCCTGCCCCTATGCCAGGTTGGGGATGGGTCCTGCAGTATGGAACCACACAGGCCGTGAAAACACGGAGTTCTATGGAAGATGGGGACTTGGGAAGGCTGCCCAGATCCATGTCAGTCTTGAATTCGCGGTCGAGATGCTTGGGACTTGGCAAAGACTGTCAGTGCTTTCTGTGGGAAAACACCAGACCGACTTCAGAAACATTTCCTCATCCCAGGGAGAGAGAAAGACTAATCCCTGACCCTCAGAAAACACAGCCGGGCTCTGAAGTGGGACCCTTTGGAAGCTTGGGTGACAGGGCCTGAGACAACAAATCAACAACATGGCATATTTAAAACTGCCCAAGGTCCAGTTGAAGAGCAGAAGGAGGGAGAAGATGAGCAAGCAAGTCAGGACCATGAGGGGTTGGTCCACCCATTGAGACAGTGTGCCTGATCTAATGGGAGCTCACCAAATCCAGCTGGACCGGGACTGAAAGAGCATGTGATCAAACTGGACTCTCTAAATATGGCTACCAATGGGGATGGACTGAGAAGCCATCGATAATGACACTGGGACCTGTCTATTCTGCATGTATTGGCTTTTTGGGACCCTAGTTTACTTGGATGCACACCTTCCTAGGCCAGGATGGAGGGGAGAGGGCCTTGGACTTCCCACAGGGCAGGGTACACTGCCCTCTCTTAAGGATGGAGGGAGAGAGAGGAGGGTTAGTGAGGGAGTGGGGAGCGGGAGGGGAATGGGAGAAGGGGAGGAAGTGTCAATTTTTGAATGGAAAAATTATAAAAAAATAAAGTTAAAAAAAACTGCCCAACACACTCCAAGCCTCGCAGAGATGCTGGGGGTGGGGCTCTCCTGAAGTCTAAGGCCCCATTCCTAATGAGATGCAGCTCAGACTTAATATGGCTCAGGGGCAAAAGAGTATGGCCTGATGCAAAAGAAATGCCTGCCTCTTGTAAAACCCACTCTAGAATTTAGAAAAGCTATCACTAAACACCTTCTCCCCACCCCCTTTACCCCTGGACCATCATGACCCAGCAATAACAAGCACTTTACAGTATGTAACACATCTGGCCATATGCTCAATGGAATACAGTGTGCACTCCACCTCTCTGCAGAACCCTCTGCAGTAGGTGGGTCCCATGCTCCCATTTTACGGATGCAGTATCTGGGGGCCTGTGCATAATATCTCTACAGCCACAGCTGCTAAGTGGCAGAGCCAGGACTGGAACTTAGGCAGCCCTGTTACAAAGGTCTTGTGCTCATCATTGCCCACATAACCCACTTATCATTACTTCACCACGCTGTGTGCTCCAACTGAGATGAACAGTGACATTTGTGGCATGGTATAAACATGTCACTTGAGCTTTCTTGCACACACAGAGAAGTGCTTCTGAGCCCAGGCACAGCCGGCCCCCCACAGACTGTGAGTCCAGGCCCCTCTGACTTTTCCATCCCACTACAACGACCCCGCGTTCACCTATATCCAGCCAGTCCCAAACACTACTGAGAGATCTCAGCATCCAGGGATGGGATGTAAAGGACAAGCCACCATACCCCTCCTCCACCAGGCTGGGAGGTAGTGCAAACCTGCCCCGAAGCAGCTGTGCCACTCCGCTGGAGTTACTTCCCCTCTCTGTGCATCACTTCCTCTATCCACACACTGGAGGACAGCCTGGATGGCACTCACATTTTTATTATGAACACCAATCAGAACTCGTGCTATACACACTCGAAGAGGGCATAGCACACCATGATGTCCCAGACTGTTCAGAGCTCAAGAGACCAAGTGCTCTCTCCATCTATTACAGAAACAAGCAGGCAGTGAGCAAAATCAGAGAATCAGAGCAAGATCCCGCTCCAGAGGTCCTGCCTGGCTTCTGTACATCGAGTTTACTGTGCCCTACTCCATGATGGGAAGACAGGACCCAGCACAGGAAGCTCCCACTCATGCTATAGCCAAACCCAGGATGATGGTTTCAGGATAGGATGTACAGAACACCACTATCAAATACAAATACCCAGAGGGGCTGGGTCTGGGGGCACAAGCCTACCATCCGTGCTCAGAGGCAGAGGCAGGAGGATTGCAAGTCTGTGACCAATCTTGGCTATAAAGTGAGTTCAAAGGCAGCCTGGGTTATATGAGATGGAGAGAGAAAGAGAGAGAGACAGAGAGAGACAGAAAAAAGAGGGAAGAGAGAGGAAAGAAAGGAAGTGAGAGAAAGGGAGAAGGGAGAAAGAATGAGGAAGAGAAGGAAAAGCAGAAGGAGAGAATGGGACACAGGACCATTGGATGCAAGGATGAGAAGGTGCTGGTGAGGTCACTCTGCAGGGAAGGTGAGGACTCCAGAGTCACTGCAGGAGGAAGAAGGGTTTTGTTGGAAGATGGTGCAGTAGACACCCAAGAAATTGTACGAAGATTTCAAGGAGCATGACGGGCTTGTCTAAGTCAACTGTTCCTGTGCTCAAGGTCCTCCTCCTAGTCACCTGACTCTCCAATGTTCTTAATAAAACTGGGGCAATGGGCTCATTGTTAATAAAACGGAAATAAGAACCTTACCAAACAGCTTGCATTCCAGTGGCCTGAGCGATGAGGGACATTCCCGAATCGGTGAATACCAAGACCTTGTTTGGATCCTGATTCACCCATTTCTGCCTTTTCTTTCAGGATTGCCCCTTTCCTAATTTATCCTCCATAACCTGTTTTAAAGGTAAAAGTTGGCCTCTGGTTTTTGCCACTTTCACATTCTCTGTTCCATATCTGAAGTTAACTTGCTTTGAAAATGGGCTATGCATTTGCCTCTGGGCACCGTGTTAGCACTGCCTAGCAGACTGGGCTATGCATTTGCCTCTGGGCACCGTGTTAGCACTGCCTAGCAGACTGGGCTATGCATTTGCCTCTGGGCACCGTGTTAGCATTGCCTAGCAGACTGGGATATGAGCTGTTCCCATTGCTGCTGCATTTCATCTGAAGGGGCCATGTGATTTCTTCCTTGATAGGAGTGATATAGACAGGATTCCTTTTGCTGTTTGTTTTTTGAGACAGGGGCTGAAGTAATCGTTGGCCTCTGCGGTGTTTTGAGAGAGAATGGCTCCACAGGCTCATATATTTGGAAACTTAGTCTCCAGTTAGTCGAACTGTTTGGGAAGGATTAGAAAGTGTGGCCTTGTTGGAAGAGGTGTGTCACTGGGGGCGGAGCTCCTGCCAATGCCAGTGTGCCCTTTCTGCCTCCTTGCATAAGCTCTTAGCTGTCCCCATAGCTATACCGTAGCCATGCATTTGATCTGCCATCGTGATCCCAACCCTCCGAAACCATAAACTCAAATTACACATTTCCTACATTGCCTTGGTCATAGGGTTTAGTTACAACAAAAGAAAATTAACCGAGCTACGCCCTAACTAGTCATGTACCCAAGGATAAGCTTTAACCTCTGCTCCTCCTGCCTCTTCCAAATGCTAGGATTACGGAGTGTGTGTGTGTGTGTGTGTGTGTGTGTGTGTGTGTGTGGCCACACCCGTGCTAGAGTTCAAACCTGAGGATGAACGAGTGTGAGGCAAGCACTGCACCAGCTGGGCCAGACCCCCAGACGTCTTATCAGCTTACATGCCTCTGTGACTACCTCTCCAAATTTCCAATCCCTTGCTATTCCACAAACAAGGCCAGAAGATTCCCTCTTTTGAAATATATCAGTTTTCTTCTGAGATCAAGTCAGTCATCCATCTTAATGAGGACATCTCAAAACATCTAGAGAGTGGTCTCTTTTGCTTTGTATTTTGTTTTCAGAGACAGAGTCTTACATAAAACATGCATGCTAGCTTCAAATTCCGTACGTAGCAGAGGATGGCCTTGAACTCTTTATTCTCCTCCCTCCACCACTTAAGTGTTAGCAAGCATTACAAGCATGCACTTACCACATTCAGCTTAGAAAGTAGTCTTGATAGAGAAGATAGGGCTGTCCGGATGGCCCAGCAGATAAGTAAGAAAGAAGAGGTCTCAGGGCTAGGGAGATGGCCCAGCAGGTAAAGGTACTTGACACCAAGCCACTAACCCCAGCTCAATTCCCAGAACCCAAGTTAGAACTCTTGCAAGTTGTCATCTGACTTCCACATGTGCACCATGGTGTTCTCTCCCTCCCTGGTCTCTCTGTCTCTCTCTTTCTCTCTCTCTCTCTCTCTCTCTCTCTCTCTCTCTCTCTCTCTCTCTCTCACACACACACACCTTCATAAAGAGTTCTAATAAATACTATGGTGCTAAGATGTAGTAAACAAACCATGAAACTGGGGTCGGGGAGCAACGCCACCCAAACGGAAAGGCTAAGTATTTCATGTCGAGGAATCCACATTCCAGGGTCTTAACCCCATATAAAAAACAACAACTGAAACTGCCCAAGACTGAGTCAGATGTAACAGATTGTGGCTGAAATGGGATTTCATGTCTGCTTCCAGCACAAAAATCCATATTTCACCCCCCTCAAAACTAACAAGAACATCCGCAAGCCTATCCTCTCGTGACACAGGTGAAGCCTGCTCACTGCAAGCAGCAGGACTGGGGGCCAGGCTTCTTAACCAGCCAGGATGTTACTCTGGTGCCGAGAGCTGGCTGGAGACAAAGCTGACAGGCCTCTTTAACAAGCCCCAGAAAGAATATGAAGTCATTGTGTTTAGCCAGCGCCAAGCAAACCTGAAAGACGATGGATCGAAGGGAAATCCTTGTCCCAACCCTGTCAGCAGCTGTGACTGCAGAAGTGGGACAGTAAATGGAAAGTGACCGGAGCTCAGAAAGCAAGGCAGATCCTGGGTAGCTAAACAATGCTGACACTGCACAGGAAGCCAGGCCCTTAGATGGAGGCCAGAGCTCTAACGTCCTGCGGCCCACAACATATGCAGTCCCTGAAGGGACACTCCAGCACAATGTTTCAATGGAAAATGACGCGTGTCACTGCAGGCTAGAGATCTTATGATGGAGGCTCTGCTCATCTGCTTCCCAGCAAGAATACCAGAACAGCTAGGGATAAATAGAAGTCAATCAAAGCAGAAACTGATGGGGATGGAGGAAAAAGGCCTAATTCTGCCAGGTCTGTTTTGCTGAGTCTGGATCTTATGACTTTAGCATAAGAAATTAAATGATGGCAGTTAACGTCAGGGGTGCTCCCAACAGCCTAAAAGGAACCGAACAGTAATCATCTAATACATCTCTGCTGTATGGATTCCTGTTTTGCAACACTAATTGTGGACGTAAGCTGCTTCCTGGAGCTTCAGCCTAAGAACCTATCACCAACCTCCACTCCTTGGTGCGAAAATTAAGGTTTCAAAGTTGAAGCTCATCTCCAAACCAGGCATTTAAGAAAGAAGGAAGGGAGGGAGGGAGGGAGGGGAGGGGAGGGGGAGGGGGAAGGAAAGAAGGAAGGAAGGAAGGAAAGAAGGAAGGAGAAAAGAAAAAGAAAACAAAGCAAAACAGTGAGTAAATCAATTTTGCTCATGGATATTTATTTAATCAATGCTGTGTATTCTCCAAAGACACATATAGGAATGCTCAGAGCAGAGCCGGAGTGACGGCTCAGCAGATAAAGGTGCACACCACCATGCCTGAGACCTGAGTTCCATCCTGGGGACCTACATGGTGGAAGGAGACAACTACTCTTGGCAAGTTCTATTCTGAACTCTGTGCATTTTCTCTCTCTCTCTTTCTCTCTCTCTCTCTCTCTCTCTCTCTCTCTCACACACACACACACACACACACACACAATGAATAAATTCTAATATAATAATTTCTTTTTTAAAGAATGCTCATAGCAGCACTAACTATTTCTAATGGCCAACAACTTGGGGGCCAGCTAAAAGCCCATGAACAGGCATCAGGCAGCTCAGAGGTAGCCCCAGGTTCCATGCCCAGCACTGAGAAGAAAAGTAAATAAAAGTTGGAACTAGAATATATCTTCACACTCAAAGCAGCTGATAATCCAATCAGCAACAGTCAAATTAAATCAGCTAGGAATCCTTCACCGTGAGCAGGTACTAGCAGATGCCACTGTCTTTTGGGCTATTTAATAATAAAGGACAGGTTCCAATTATTTTTTTCCTCCAGCTGGCACTGCGTTTGTGTCTAAAATGACACCCATGTGATAGACTAAAGGATAGGACCACCATTCAAATTCAGCCTCCCTGGGATGGCACACTACTTGGTCACCAGTGGCTCCTACAGGGCACCTTTGCTATCCATCCCACTCACATCAACATCAGCTGGCAAGACACGTGGTGGTCAACCTGCAGCCAACTCGCCACTGGACACTCTGGGAGGGAAAGGGCCAAGCCTGGCTTCCGTGCAGTTCCCAGAGAATATGTAGTTCATTATTTTTCTCTCTGTAAGCAGCTGGGTCTCTGTGAAATTCGAGTCTGTAATAATTGCTGTAATTATTATTTTAATACAAATCAGCAACTTATCAAAATATTACACTGTGGATGTTACTTCTCTTCCCCACTGTAGATGGAGGGTGTCTGCCACTCACCCTGCCCAACACAGTGAAGATGGGGGTCAGGGCCTCTCAGTACAGAGGACTGTCAGGTCTGAATGTGTCTGAATCCTCCCTTCAGCAATAAGAAGTCACACTCTGGTTTGACATCCTGGCTTGACCTCAGCGCTGGGTCTTAGGAGTTTCATCCATGAAATGGGCAAACAGGGTCAACTTCCTGGTAGAGTGGGTTTTGCAGAATGTCTCAGAGAAAGTGCTTCCTTAAAATCATCTACCAGAGATGCTGGTACAGTTTTCCGGGCAAGCATGAGGACAATGGCACATAAACCCTGAGCATGTCAGAGTGCATCCATAATCCCCGGGCTGGGGAGAGATACAGCCAGATGACCGAACCCAAAAACTCCTGGTTCAATGAGTGAATGACAGAACACACCCAACACTGATCTATGGTCTCCACCCACACCCAAATGCAAACACATGCGCACATTGCCCCCCCCCCCGACACCCTATCTATGGAACCCAGAATTTTGACATACAGGTTCTCAGGTAATTTTGACACTGCCTGTGTCAAAATTCCAGTGCCACTGTCTTGTAGCCTGGCAGAATACTTCATTCTTTGCAGGCCTCAGTCTCTTGAAAGAAAGAGATCAGGGAATAAAGTAAACAGGAACCGGCCCAGCACCCACTTGATAAGGCTGTTGTAAATGACTGAACGTGATAAATCCCTGAGATTTTGCTTAGCATGGCACACACTGGCATCTAACAGATAACCACAATTGTTAGCATGTTATTTTGAGAGTTAACTCAAATCCTGTTAAATGGCCCACAAAAGCCCATCCGCTGAAGGTGTGGTCTCAAGATGATAGCTTGGCTGAGGGCATGGAGCCTGTAGGAGGCAGGGCTTCACTGAAGTAAGCTAGGCGACCAGCTAGGTGAGGGCAGCAGCTCCCTTACCACACTTTCCTGCCTCATCACAGCTCAGTGCCACAGCTGAGAGAGAGCCAGGGACAAAAGCTTTGGAACCCTTGAGCCAGAGTCCATCTCCCCAGCCTTCAGGGAGTCAATCATAGCATTTCACCACAGCAAAGGGAAGTTGACTCACACAAACCCCAACAGCGGTTTCAAGTGAGAAGGCTAAGCAGGGTGGCCCCAGAGCGTTTTGGAAGTCCCTGAGGAAAGGAAAGTCACACCTTCCTCCTTCAACCTGTCACCTTTCCTGAAACAAAGGCCAGAGTCCAAGAGCAGCAGGCACTCAGGAATAGATTTGGATCTGAAATCAGTAATTTGGGCTACCAAGTCAGTGTTTAAAAATGACTTTCTTCCTCCACTGGGATGAGGGAGAAGGTCTCAGAAGGATGGGAGAGGAAGCCAGTCGGGTGCTGTGTTTCTATTTCTCTCACCCACAGAGAGCCAGGTTTGCTTCTGGCTTCTGCATTCCCCACTATTTTCCTGTGTCTACTTTTCCTTGGACATTATCTCCCCCTGATGACCCCGATAAAGATCTGACTTCCTTACAGCTGTCTGGCAGTTAGGAACCTTCCAAAAGCCCCAGCTGTCACCAGCTTTCTGACCTGGGAAGAGTTAGTAGTAACAGAAGCCAGGCCCACCTGCAAACCACCCTGTGTTCACTGAACCCCTTTTGTTGAGCAGGCCCCACCCTCCTCAGACTGCCTTCTCTCTGCCTTCCTCATGAGAAGACATGAGATGCCAGGAGAGAGGGTGCGGCTCCCATCAGACCTGGAGTGGAGTCACCTGCAAGCCAAAGGGGCTCTCTGTGTCTGTTATACCAGCTGCCTCTTCCCAGCCAGAGATAAAAGACAGCATGAGTGAGAGGCAATGAATAGGCTTTTATTTCAAACTGAACATCTGCAAAGCCTGGGCCCCCATGAGAAAATAAAAAACAAACAAACAAACAGAAAACAGCTAAACGTCTGGCAAAGGTTAAAAAAAAAAGGGTTTCCCATTACACCTCTACTCAGTAAAACCTCGTTTCACCAGTAAAGATAAAAATAGAAACTGTAGCTTCTACATCCCCAAAGAAAGGGCACTTAATGAAGCAACCTCCATATTTCTTGATCCATCTAAGCTGGTTTTAATACTATCCTTAAATAATGTACACAAAGCTCTCTCTTACAAAAAGCTTTGGTTTATTTTATAAATGTCGGTGTGGTTGAATGCTGAGTCTCTATGACATGCTCTCACTGTCCTTGGGCTCTGAGCCGTCCTCACTCCCCACCTCCCTCTTCATGAGAAGATTAGGTGTCTTCACTGCTCTTTAGAGTTGCTCCTGACATCTGTGTGGTGGTTCTGTTACCCCGGCTCTGAATTGCAGAGTCTTGGTTCTGGGTTAAGTTAATGCAGTCATTTACCAGTCTGTCTGGGGACCTGTTCATCACAGCTAATTTCATGTTCAATGCAGAGTGGACCAGAGTACACGAACTCAACAGAAGGCACGAATCCCAAAGACTCACCGGAAGGGCTGGGAACTAAGTCACAGAGGACACACCTGGGAGTCCTCCACGGAAGTCCTCCACAGGAGTCTATGCGGGAGCAACACAGCCACTAAAGACGTGTCAGAGGGCCTATGGCACTCCCTTCCAACAGGACCAGAGTATAGTTCCTCCCAGTGTCTGCCTCAAACCTTTTCCATTTGGGTTTCAGAAGAAAACAACACAGCTATGTATTAATTTATGTGTGTGCATGTTCATATATGCAGTGCTGTGTGTGTGTGTGCACGTGCACATAAGAGGACAACTCCAGGTGTTGTTCTTCAGGCACCATGATTTTTGAAACAGTTTCACTGACCTGAGCTCACCTATTAGGCTGCCTGGCCAGTAAACCCCAGGGACTTAACTGTCTCTGCTTCCCCAGCATTGGGGATTACAACCACACACTACCACACCTGTTATTTGTTTATTTGTTTTGTTTTTAAGGTTGGCTCCGGAATCAAATTTAGGTCTTCATGCTTGTGTGACAAACACTTTGAAGACTGTGACACCCCCCACAGTCTCAGCACAGCAATCATCAGAGCAGCCGACAGTCTTCAAACAGGTTAATAGGACATTTACAAAAGTCATTCTCCAAACCCAGTTGGATTCCAGTTAGGACTGGGGTTGGCACCATGATGTTTATAGTCTGGTAAATCACTTCTTCCTACCTGCTTGCCATGTGGCTCACATGCGCAACCACAAGAGGCTGACATTTAGAGAAACACAAAACTATTAGCATTTTTAAATGTGCCCCCCAAGAAGTGGGGGAGGGTGCACCAGCAATGTCACAGGTGCTGTTTCTTGGTCTGGGTGTGGGTGTCTTGGGTGTGCTCAATTAGTGACCATTTATCAAACCACACATAGAGAAAGGGGGGAGAGAGAGAGAGAAAGGGGGAGAAGAAAAGACAAAGAATGAGAACACGGAGCAGTTAAGTGAACATAAAATCAAGAATTGCAAAACTTCTATGCAGACATAAATAGCCGCAGTCTTTTGTAGAAAGCTATGATAGCTTTATTTGTTTTTTTCTTTTTTTCTGTACTAGTAAGGAAGTTGGGGCCTTGCACATACTCAACTATGTTCCCAGCCCCCAAAACGTCTGTGTGAGAGCTGGTAACCCTCCTGAAATCACCGGTGAATTGCCAGTGGTGTCTGTGGATTATTTGGGATTCCTGCAGCCAGTGTGGAACTCCTCTATCCAAAAGCATCCTTCCAAAATATATCCTCAACCAGAAGCAAGCGAGATATACACCAAGAACAAAATGAGCAGAACGCAACTGCTCCACCATAAGCTCAGTCCTCCTCCAGACAGGGCATCTTCCTTTCCCCGACACATCGATGGTTGCTTTCACTCTTCAATACCTTAAATTTTATTTCATTATGATTATCCTGTTTGTGCATCCTCCTGTGTCCCAGCCATAGCCAGCAGAAAGCAGGAACCCAGCTAAGCCTCCTGCATTTTACACAGTGCCTGGCCCACATTAGGCCCTCAAACAAGGAATCAATGTGGGTGGCTTGTGAATGGCTGGATCCTCTAGTGAGTTTCATTCATTCAATCACTCAATCAACCATCATGGAAGAGTATGGATTGGAAAGCTCCCCCTCCCCTGCTCTGAGAGGGAGCCCTAGCATCTATCTCTATGGGGCTTTCTGAGTGACACACACTTCTCCGTTTATCAAGTTTAATCTCTGTGGCCCCTGGAGAGAGTTGGGTTGACAGGCATCATCAGAGGAAGCTCCAAAAAGACTCACAGAGGTGAAAGTCAGACATCTTGGATAGAGTTGGGACCAAAGCCAGGGGAACCAGAGTGTTCTACCAGTTCACCTGTCTTTTTCTTCAAGAACTCTCCACTTCCCAGTGCCAACCATTACAGTGTAAGGACATGTGGAGTACAGACGTGGGTGGGGGTGGACAATTCTAGATATCCTGCTGCTCACAAAGTGGAAACCTCACCAAAATGCAGAACGCAGGGTTCTATTTTCATCAGTGAGGTTTGTCTTCTGGACGGTCTGGGGTTTGAGAGAATTTACATACCCTGGGGCTTCACTATCTCTAGCACACCAAGGGTGGGCAAAAGCAGTTGAGGTGATGACTGACAGGTAGGCACTCTGAGCAGTCCACATTGATCACACATGTCTGGCAAACAGGTTGCAAACTCAACAGATCAGCAGAATTGCTCAGTAAAAGAGTTTTTTAAAAGGATCTTAAGAGAGGGTTCTAGGAATTGGGAGGTTCTGGGTATGACCATTTCCATCTTGGTGACACAAGACTGTCAACCCTTGTAACTTTTAAAAGAATTACAAAAATCCAAACAGACTTATGGTACTTATTATATAGGCAGAGATTTGCAATCCCATGAATGGTTGGATAGAAAGACAGATGGGTAGATGGATGGATCATTCATGTATGTATAGATGAATTGATGATAGATGGACAGAAAAATAAATATACACATTCAAGCATGTGTGTGGATGGATGCATAAGTAGATGATAGATGGGTGGGTGGATGGATAGATGGATGATGCACAGATTGATACATCTATCAAGGTAAAAGAGATATCGCTGATGGGCCAGAGTTACCGCTCATCACCAAGGCCCATAAGGTTGTATCAAGGCCACAGAGTTTCAGACAAGGAAACTGAGCCCTAAATACGTAAAGACAATGTCAGAGCCTGGCCTCTATCATAAATGGCACAGAGTCTGCCTTTCAGGCTGCATTTGGCTGGCCACAATTACCAACCTGTATGCTCAAAGTTTCAGCTACAATATAGGGAACTCAGACCTTACAAGTGGAACAAATCAGCCCTCAGCTCAGGAGGTTCTAAAATAGCAGAAGACTCAAAAGCTACTGGGGCCCATATGACACTAATTCCTACTCCTCTTTTCCAGAGAATACTCCTCTCTTGTATGCAAGAGGCCCTCTCTCATCCAAGCTCAGCAGAGAAGAATTTTCTGCTGGTAGGCTGCTTATGATAGTGACTTTAACTCTTGCCTGCTACACTCATCCTCCAGGAGGGTTTGTAGTGATGGGTGGATGAATGGATGGAAGGAAGGATGGGTGGATGGATGGATGGATGGATGGGTGGATGGGTGAGTGGGTGGATGGATGGATGGGTGAGTGGGTGGATGGATGGGTGAGTGGGTGGATGGATGGATGGATGGATGGATGGATGGATGGATGGATGGATGGATGGATGGATGGGTGGATGGATGGATGGGTGGATGGGTGGATGGATGGGTGAGTGGGTGGATGGATGGATGGGTGAGTGGGTGGATGGATGGATGGGTGGGTGGATGGATGGATGGATGAATGGATAGATGCATTCATGCACTGATGCGTTCATGAACCCATGGATGATCCAATGGATGGGTGGAAGGGCTGATGAATGTGTGAATGGATAGGTGAATAGATGTATGGAAAGTGGGGCTAAAAACAAGCAATTTACCAACCGTGAGCTGGACAGAGACGCAGACACAGTCTTTGTAGTCACCACACTTCAACTCCTAGTTTGGACCCTCCTCGGATTTAACTTTCACCCAATTAATTGCACAAACATTATTTCTAACCAGTAAAAACAGAGATGAGATACTGGCCTTCACTTTTAGGCTGGTGTAAAGGATTCGGTAGTAGAACTGTCTAACCAATCCACAATGTCTGGTACAAGATAAATAGTCAAGAATACAAGTTACCCTCATTATTAACATTATTTCCTCCGTCATTATCACAGCTGCCATGTGAGCATATCTGTGGTAGGAAACCGTTACATCAACTTTGGCCTTACAGCACAGGAGCATAGGAAAGATCCCCAAGCAGGCAGAGATAAGTCTAAGCACACTGCCTCATTAGCATCCCCTGACTCATTAGCCTGGATTAGATGCTCAGATAAGCCAGGGTCACCTGACTGGGGCAAGCCAGATCTCAGGAACAAATCCACTTCATTGCCTTCAAGAGGCCTAGGTGGATGGGGAGACATCCTCGAAAGAATTAATTGGCAATGAGTTCCCAGCTTTCCCCACCTGCTCAGGGACTTGGGCTTCTGACTCTGGGGCTGATTGTTAGCAGTCTCTCCCCGCCCTAGGCTATGGTAACACCAACCTACCTCCTATCACTATTTTATAACTCTGTGGCCCAAGCTGGAAGGCTGGGCTAGTCACAGGGCTCACAGGGGCACAGCCTGGGAAGTTTCCACAGGCAAACAAGTAGTGCCTGTTGCAAGAGGAAGGAAGTACCCACATGGACTGCATGTTCACAGAGATAACTCTTGATGCAATGGCCCAGGCCCTGGCCTTCTCCAGAGATAACCACTGAGCGGTTTAACTGAGCCTAGAGTGGTAGGAACAGCAGTGAGGATCTTCGTAGAAACCTTACACAACACCTCCCTGTCCCTAGTCCCTCGTTCCCGAATCCAGAACTCCTTCCCTGGGCAAGACTCAGAAGGTCATAGTCAGTTACTCTGTGTTTCACTAGAGGTCACACTTCTTGCTTCCTTTTCTGAATCTATAAAACCTTGTCTTCAAATAGAATGCACAACAAAGGGTACAGCACAGAAGAGACCAGGATGAACAAGTCTACATACCCAAAATAGGACTCGGAGGACTGTGCTTCACAGTGTATCATACTTCATATTTTACTGAACTCGAGAATTTTGTTAAAGGGGTAGTTTTGAGTGCTCTTGTCACCCAAAGAAGGGGTGCCACATGGTATAAAGAATATATATGCTCATTTATTTGATTATAGAAACTTGTGTGTGTGTGTGTGTGTGTGTGTGTGTGTGTGTGTGTGTTTAAAAGCACCCAACTGGACTTCTTCAATATATGAAACTAAAGTTTAAAACACTAAAACAAAACCTTGCCTTTGGGGTTTGGCAACTTGTTGGAATCAGTGGCGTTCCGGGGTGCTGAGGTCGGGTGTTGACATAAAGAATGTGGAGTAGACTATTCAGAGTGTGGACTGCCCGGGTTCAGATCTCAGCCCCGTCTCTTACCACTGTGCAAGTCACATCCTTCTTAGGGATCTGGTTCTTCTCAAGGCTGAACAGTTTTTAGGGAGTCTGTTAAAGTGGAGCAAGGGCTTTCAAGGAGCATACGGCTGCGTGAGAGGGTTTTGTAAAGCTACACAGACAAGGAGCTCAGAACTCTGGGCCGCACGAGGCAAAAAGCAGCCTGGGATCGCTTCCTAGTTTCTTCATCTACATGAGCACAGCAACAGTTGTGTAACAACTGCCTGGGAGGGAGGGGTGCCCGGGGCACAGTGAGATGCTGTCCCCAGAGCCCTTTTTATGCCTGCACTATAAGGAGTGATCCTAAGGCCAGAAATTCCTAGTTCAGCACACCCAGTTTCCTGGGGTGGAGGTGTAGACGATGAATGGCAAGTACATGGAGCGAGGGATAGCCTGCTGTAGAGAGAGGCAGAAACATAGAGACATTAGACAGACAGATTCACACACACACACACACACACACACACACTGGGTGGGGATTTGGTGGGAATAAATTTAATAGATGTAAAAGCCTAAAACACCAAGATAATGTCTGGCACACAGCCAATGCTCAATAAGTGTTAACTCTTCTCTCTACCTCATTCTGTCCTGTGCCAAGGCTGGCCCACGCCAAAGGACCCAGAGGCAATCTACTGCAGAGTTTTGTTCAACTCTATTGTGTGGGGGGAAACTAAGTAACTTTGAAAAAGCAAATGTTTATTCCAAACACTCTTGGGTTTCCTTCTGAGAGACCAGCTGGCACTGGAGTGTCAGTCTGGGCCCAGAGCAAGTCAGTTCTCATGAGTCAGGACCTTTCTCTCTCTTCATCCCACGGAGGTGGCTCCAAGTTACAGAGAAGCTGAGAGAGACCTGCCCAGACCATGGAGACAAGACAGTGCAAAGCTGGGACCTGACCCTCTGTATATCAGAAGGTGTCCTGTTGACTCTTACATTTGTGTGGGGCCTATCACATGTTCCAGGCGTGGTGGAACACATCTATAATGCCAACACTGAGGAGGTGGTGAGAGACAGATCCTTGGAGCCCATTGGTGAGCCAGCCTTGTGGAATCAGTGAGCTTCAGGTTCAGTGAGAGACCTTGTTTCAAAAATTGAGCTTGGTAATGACAGAGGCTTCCCAACATTGATCTTTGGCCTCTACACACAAACACACATAGATACACATGTACCCAGATACACATGACTACACACTCACATGAACAAGAACGCTTACATGAACATGTATATACACACACAGTAACACAGAGATAGGAGGGAAGGAAAAGGGGAAGATTATAAAGGGCAATCTGATGGCTGAAGGACCACCACTTTGCACAGCTGGTGTATTTGGTGGGGCATCTTGGAGTCTCTGCACACAGATTTACAATCCTCTTACTGTAGAAACTTCAGAGTAGACAGGTAGAGTCATACCACAGAGGTAGACCTAAGGATATTTCAAACTCTAAATCACACACAGGCACACCACACACTGATATCAACTTTCTGCTCTAACTGAAGTCACCAGATTTTTTCCCATTAAGACTATGTATCAAAGTTAAACAACCCCTGGAAAATACGAATTTTAAGCCTCAACTGGTCTCTGGCTGGAAAATTAGCAAACATGTTACCACTCAACCTTCTAAAGGTTTTTAAAAAGTGAACTGACAGACCAGGGAGAATGCTCACAGAGTGTACGAGTAGAAGGGAAGTGACTACATACATGCATACACAGCCTGAAATATCCTACCTCTTAAACACTCTGAAACGCAAAGTTCCCACGCATAGCCATGACATCTTGAGCGGAAAATTCTAACCCTGATTCATGACAGGTCACAGCTAAAATACAGGCACAAATAATGCACAAAATTACCTTTCAGCCATGGGTATAAGCATACATAGCATACAAATAAAATGTTCAAACCATGTGTGGTTGCATATAGCTGCAATCCCAGAAGGGTCAAGATTTTGTCACTAGCCTAGGCTACACAGCAAGACAAGAAGGAGCAGGAGCAGAAGTAGGAGAGAAGCGGGGGGGGGGGGAGAAAGAAGAGAAAGAGAGAAAATGAAAATAACTTTGTTTACTTTTTTGTGTGTTCAATCTTGGGTACCACCCTTTACCATACCTTGCTATTTACATGCTAATATTTCAAAATATCTTTCAAAATCCAAATTTCGAAATACTCCTTCATACAAAGTGTTTCAGATAGTTGATACACAGCCCATGTTTATTATATTATTATTAAATTATGTAACTACTTCTGCTTTTATTTATCTATTTTATTTAACATTTCCAGTGTGTGGTTAAGCAGATGGCAATATCTGCAGTAAGAAAAATATTGTTCAAGGATACACACTTCTGTATACAAAGTATACAGAAAATACTTTGCTCAGAAAAGACTATTCCACTGGAAGTGAAGAGGAAGCAAGTCACCCGCCAGACACTCTTTGTTCTCTCGCATGCAAACATTTGGACAGAAAGAAAAGCTTTGCCTCCAATGCCACTGGAACGATCTTCCAAAGTCCCTGCTGCTGTGTGAAAGAGTCCGGGGTTATCTGAGTGATGTGAAGAATGAGAAATCCCTGCTGAAAAGTCTCATTTCAAAGGGGTCAGACTGCACAAAAAACCCGTTTACTGTAAGTGTGTAGCGGGCAAGGATAATACAAAACTAGAGTTCTTAAAGGAAACTTAGTAAGTAACAGTGTATCTCAGGGCACGAGGGATAAATGCTGGGACTATGCAGACTGGCAAGGGAAAAACAATAAAGGTGTGACATTAACAGGCATAGCTTTCATTTCCTCCCAAATCCATTCAAGACCTGCTGGTTGATGTTTTTGGCAGTCTCCTCATCCCTCCTACTTTACCTCATCTATGGCTCAGTGCTCTCTGTTTTATATTCTGAGACTGTAGTAAAGTCCACGTCTTACTGAGATCCAGAGAAAACTCCCTGCTACAGAACTCAGCTGTAATCCGCTTTGAGCTAAGGTATGAGTTCAGAGAGGCTGAGTGGTGAAGGGGATGCTAGCAAACCTTTGCAGGAATGCCTATCTCACCACCATACTCACCAGAGGGCACACACACTCTGACCCTGCCTGCGTACAAACCTGGGTGCTCCTTCCTGCCTTCTTAAGTGTCCCCAATGCCAAGCCATCAGCACAAGCTTTGTACACAGGTGCTGCTCTAAACAGAAAAGACTCACAGTTCAGAAGCTGGGAGAGGGAAAAGCAGCCAGGGGAAGCCGAAAGGTATTGGTTAGGGAATACTTTATCCATAATAACTACTTGGCACTCTTTGCCACCCACCCGGGCCATGACTGTCCACCCTACCCTGCCTGCCACAAAGTGGAACACAAAGATGAGCATCATTGTCCAAACATATGATTCCGTGGTATTTGCAGAAGTCATCTGGAAAAAAATCACAGCACACACGCACGTGTGTGTGTGTGTGTGTGTGTGTGTGTGTGTGTGTGTGTGCATGAGCGCGCTCATGTGCCTGCTGATTTGTGCACACATATTTTTGCACAAGTGTGCGTCTCACTCCTGAATGCCCTTCTGGAATCCCTCTGCATTATCACGCAGGCAGAAAGCCCAGGCAGGGTCTAGAAATGAACAGCATGTTGCAATGGGCTTCCGTGGTTGTTAGCAGTCTGTGGTTCTCTCTGCCTGCATCCCAAGCTCCAGCTCTGGTGGACTTTGGGAACAGCCTGCCCCCTTCTGGTCTCCTGGAGCTCCACAAAAGGGCAGGGGTTGGGGTGGGCAAAGCCTTAGGAGGATAGACCCCAAGCTTTAGCCATCTTATGCACAATGCAGCCCCTGGGGATGAATGTGAGAGAGGGGGAAGAGAGGAGAGGGGCAAGCACATGACATAAAACTCAAGTCCAGGAGCAGCAACAAGACTGGACAGCTGACAACTACCAGAAATGGAAAAGTGAAAAGAAAAAGAACAAAATGCATATATGTCTACATGGGGAGGTAAAGAAATGGAGGCACTGGAGGACACAGGATAAAAGCAAAATTGCAGACAAGCCCAGTAACTCTGCTGCTAGGACTGGGAATCCGAAAACACACTTAAAGGGGGAAGTGGCACCCTGCCACCCACATTTCCAATTCCAGACCCGATGTGACTGGTCTAGGACAAGAGGGAATAACATGCCCAGCTGAGCACACATGGAGGGGTTGCGGACCGCTTCAGAACATCAAGGAGTTATGAAGAAATCGGCAGCTGGCTTCTTTTCTTCCCTTCTCATTTATCTCAACAGGTGGTCTGTGTACCCTGAAAGTGCCTCCTGAACCCCACTTGCAGAAGGCACAGTGAGTCCCACGGTCCCCTCCCGACCCTGTCTGTTTACACACTGGGCCAGCAGTACATGATCATAATTTCTCTCACCTCCCAATAGGTCTCTAATTCCAGAAAGAATATTGTTTCAGCCGGAACACACGATCAGCTCCAGGAGTTCAAAGACAGTGAATGCCTGGATCCCCTTGGGTACACACAAGAAGGACTTGGGGACACTGAGAATGCTCCAGTTCTCACCCACAAGCCTCAGTCTGCTCTGCACCACAGGTGAGGGCAAGACTTCTCCCTGGTGGCTACTGCCCTTCAGATGCTAGGCAATTCTCTACAGGGAACTGGGATGATGGACAGACAGTCACATGGCATATGGAGCCAGCTCTCAGACAGACACTCATTCATTCCCACGCAGAACAGAGACCCTGTGCCACAGTTAGGGACTCAGTTCACCTGCCCTCTAGCTCAGAAAAAGGTGAAACAGATACCCCCAAAGAAGTTGGGGACAGGGGGGGAAGACAAGCTGGCGCCCCACGTAGACAACCAGGTAGCCCTAGAAGAACTGTGTGAAACAGTTTCGGAGCCCTGACTGTCTACATCCAAGCACACCCAGAGGTGTGGTGATAGACAAAAAGACAGTAAGTGCGACGGGCCACCTATGTCAAGTCAGAGACAGCCAGCTGGGACCAACGGACAGTGCCCCAAAGCAGCAGATTCAGGAGGAGGTGAAGTCAGAGAGGGCAGGTGATGGCAAGGTTAGGGACTGAGGAAGGTGGAGACAGGAGCAGCAGACACCCAGGGAAAACAGGACCCAAAGTCAGATCAGCCACGAGTGACCCAGCGTTGATTTGGGTATCAGGGACATGGCTTGAGTGAGACACTCATTCCAGGTCCCTTCTCAGCCCACGGCAAACAGTTCAGACCAGAAAGGCTGCGTGGAGAACCACCCCTGAGCAGCGGCTGAGGATCGGTCACGATCCGATGCACGCACTCGGGAGGGAGTGAGGCTTCAACACCCCCTCCTAGAGAGCAAGTAGGGCACCCAGCAAGAGTGACAGGGAACAGGACCCTCTTGAAAGCGCGTCTCCCCGGGAGCTCACTTTCCAGACCCCAAGGGGGCGGTCCTCAGACTCCGCACAGAGCAGCTCAGCTCAGTGCAAGACCCTGCAGCTACCCAGGGCAGCCAGGGCAACCAGGGCGCACAGTCCCTTCGGATACCCGGACTGGGGTGGCAAGGACTGGTGGGAGGCTTGGTTAGGGTCTCCCATCTGTCTCTCTCTGTCCGCGCGACTCCCGATCCCCTTCTGAAAGGGCACCTTACCCTCGCCCGGGCGGCCAGTGCCCCGCGGCTGCCAGGCTGCTGCGCGCGGGCTCCTCCGGGGCCGCCTCCCCGTGCTCCTCCTCCGCCTGCTCGGCCTCCGGGTCCTCCACGGGCTACGGGCGGATGGGCAGCAAGGTCCCTGCGCTCCCGGCGAGGGGCCGCGGGCTGCTGCTGCTGCTGCTCGGCTGCTCCCGCCGCTGCCCCCGCGCGCCGCCGCTCGCCAGCTCCGGAGTCCAGGCTGCTGAAATTCCACACCACCAGCGTCTGCAGCAGCAGCACCATGAGCGCCGCCAGCAGCGCCGAGTGCGAGCGCCGCGCCAGCCTCCGGGCGCACGGCGCCGCCACCATCTTCCGCGGCGGCCCGGGGCGAGAGGGGTGCCGGGACACCCCGGTGCGCGCTCTATCCCGGGGGCTCCGCTCTCTGGCCCCGCCGCCGTCGCCCGGGCTCGCCGCTGCTCCTCCTCCTGCTCCTCTCCTCCACCACCTCCACCTCCCTTTCCTCTTCTGCCGCCGCCGCCGCCTCCACCGCCGCGGCGCGGAGTTTTCAGACGGGCAGGGACCCGGACGTCACCAGGAGGAGGGGAAGGCGGGAGGCGGGCGCGGGGAGGCCGCGGAGGGGGCGCGGCGCGCGCGCGCGGGGACAAGACAAGAGGGGGGAGCTAGCCATGCACGATTCCCCTTCTCTCCGGCCAGGGTCCCCACCCCACCCCCAGGGTTCTGAGGCGGGCGTTCGTGTGACCAGGCCTGAGGAAGGGGCCATCAGGGACCGGGGCCTTGAGCAGAGGGCGGGGCCTGGAGGAGGAGCCGAGGGCAGCGTGGGGAGGAGAAGGTGAGGGAGGGGGCGGGAGCGAGAGAAGCAGACAGACACCCCCAAAACGGCGTGGGAACAAGGTGGGGGTGCGAAAAGGTCAGTGCTTTGGGTTGAGACCGGGAGAGTGGAAAACAGACGAGCCAATGGGGCAGCTCGGCTTGCGGAGATCAGGAAAAAGGAGGGAGGGGTCCTGAGACCCTGTGTTCCAAGTGGCAGAAAACTAGAGGCAGAGTTGTAGGAGGCGCGGAGTTTTCCGTCCCGGAATCTTCGGTTACACTGAGAAAACCTTGGCAGGTAGAGATGGAAGGAAACGTGGGAGTGTCACAGGTCCGGGCTCTTGCAGCCCGGGATTCCTGGATCACTGAGTGAAGCGATGGGGAGGAGTTTCTCAATGACTCTCCGAGGTTAATCAGCACAAGCTCTGTGACTTCTGAGTCACCCCCCCCCCCCAGGGCCAACCAAAGATGCAGGGCTCGCTGACTCACTTCTCTGGTCCCCAAGGACTCACAATCCAACATCCACCAAATCTAGTTGGCAAGTGGATACTTTGGTGGCTAAAGGAGTTTCCCAGGCCTCCCAGGCCATAAGCTGACTGACGGTGCCTGCCCAACCACAGAGTCTCCCTTCTTGCCTTTCTTTCCATCCAGCTATCCTGATGTCTGACTCTCTGTGTACTAGGTTCAGAGCTGGGAGAGTCCAGCCTTGCTATATAAGGAGAAGCACTTTTCTCCAGTTCTGGTTGGTGACCTTGAACCTCCAGGACTGCCCCCTTGACCTTGTCCTGTGCTCTATCCTCTATCAATGAGAGTTTGGAAGGAATGATCTCTCTGAACTCAAATTTCACCCAGCCCTCTCTGATTCAGTCTTATTGCCTTTTCCTTTTGATCTGTAGCAAGCAACTATGAATGTCTGCACATGGAGGGGACTGATGTCTCTGTCGCTGAGTTGGGAATTTACAGTGAATTCGTGACATTTTGTCTCTTGCCTTTTTGAACAGCATCCTGGTTTTTATAGGGAAGAGAGTGGATATGTACAGAATCTATCAGGGAATGAGGCTAACAGTGGCAGGAAATGGACCCTTTGGTCCACTGCACCAATATTCCAGAGCACCGACCTGTGTTAGATGTGGGGCCAGTTACAAAGATCCCAAGGTGAGTGAGGATGACTCTTACCCACAGTAAGTTTGAAGACCAGTGGAGCCAGATGTAGGCATGGACTCTCAAAAGGAAATGTGGTCAGCATCACTACAGAGACTTGCAAAGGGGCCATGGGCTCATGAGAGCGCTTCTGGAATAGTGTGTGTCCTTGGCCAGCCTGCTACCCCGACGGCCTGAAGTCCAGTCCAGTGTCCACCTTCCAGCTCTGCAGCCAGGCACAAAGGCATTCCCACCTCACAAAGAACAAGACTGTGTGGGAGAGCAGCTCCCTAGCTCACCAGCCTCCTCTTAATCTGCTTATCGGCTGGGAATATTTATAGTTCATGAAATAAAACACCTGGTTTAACAATCTAAAAATAAACCTTACCCGATCACATAACTAGATATTTCAGAGGACCGACTCCAGGCATGGCTTGATCCAGCAACCGAGAACTACTCCTGCAGAATTTTCTTTCTCTTCCTCCTCTCTCTATCTTACACTGGGTCTGTTCACACTGGACCATCACAAGAGGCCTGGCTTCTGCGGCTGAGACTAGTTGTAACTTTAGTTCATTTCTAGTCCAGGATTCTCTCTGAAGATGCAGAGAGATTTTTTTTTCTCATAGAGTCATCTCTCTGTCCTAAGCTATCCCTAAACCAGTCACAGAGCCCAGGAAGTCAGACCATGGAGATGACTGTAACCAGGGTCCCATGATTCACCACTAGCCTTGAAGTAGTGCATGTTAGCGTCTCTGTAACCACTCAGCTGCTCCATAGCTTCGGGTGGATGGGTGCAAGTAGGTGTAGAAGAGCGGCCTCCCTCTTTGCTCCATGCACTCTCCTTGGAGCCTTTCCCATCCTGGTCCAGTCATCTCCCCTCCCAGGACTTCAGGTTTCTTAGTTCTGAGTGAGTGGATGGAGGAGATGTAAACACAGCTTCCAAGTCCTACACTGGCTGGCCAGTGTGGAGTATTCCAGCCCTCGGCCCACCTTTGTTTCAAGATCTCTACTGCATTTGCCTGTAAAGCAGCAATGACCTATGCTTCCTCCAGGTGACACAATTAACTGGAGTCCTCCAGGGCCCAGGCTCTGACTCAGCTCCCCCAGGGCCCCAGTGCTTCAGCACTGAGGTTAAAGATCCTGGGCCTAAATCCCTGGAGAAACACAGTTGTTTATCTTGACTCATAAAAAGCCACTTAAGAAAGAGGTTCAGTCACCCCAGGAAAGTAGGTTAGAGATGCCATAAACAACTGATTTGATGGGCTTCTGATGAAAATTTACCTGAGGTGACATCTGGGATTTCTTCTGGCTCCAAGATAAGGAGCCCTCCAAACATTTTAGAGCAAATGAGGAGGTGGAGATGGAACAGAAGAACAAATAGCTGAGAGCTGGGGTGAGTTGGGGTATCTAAAATGTCCATCTCAGTGGCAGACAGTCACTGAGGAGATTCAGAAGGTGGTGAACGTCACCAAACAGAAGTAGCTTCTTTGCACTGAGAGAGACAATTCTTTCCATTTTCCAGTTATTCATAAAGAGGCAGGTGAGTCTGGTTGATAGGACAGAGGCCAGGCTCCTGCTTGAGACTCAGCAGTGGCTCCAGCCACTGTATCCAGAGTCCTTGGGGTTTTCAGTCTCAGTTTTTCATTCCACAAAGATGCATGGGACCCTATTACATGCAGGCATCCTGCTGGGCAAGCGAAATCTGGGGATGACGAAGATTCCCCAAGGAACCTTTCTTTTTAAATATGGTTCTTATGCTCCCATGCTATGGCTCCCAGGAGCCAGAGCTCTGAAGAGGTTCGCCTGATTTGTGGAATTCCCACCACCACCCCAACTGCCAAATCTAGTTTCTCCATCATTTTCCAGGATGGAAGGCTGAATTAGCCAGCGAGTATTTTGAGTTATTGGGTGTGCCTAGGCCTAAGCTATCGATTGCAAAGGGAATGTTTAGGACGGTCTTTGCCCTCAAGGGACTGTCCCATGGGACAGAGGGACAAGACAAGTGATTGACAGCAATTCCAGTGTAAGTGCACGGACTGAATGCGATGGATGAGAACTAGACCATTTAATGAGTGCATGTGCACATGTATGTGTATGTTTGTGCATGTGAAGGCCAGAGGCAACCTCAGGGGTGGGTGTAGGGTTTATTTGATTGTTGTTTACTTTTCTTTTTGGGGCCTGGAAATTAAAAAAAAAAATAAAAAGTAAAAAGACTAAACTGCCAGGAATGAACTGTCTCCAGATCTCCAGGGCTTGGATGGCAAACAATTGCCATCACCACCAATTTTTTATGTGGATCCTGGAGAGTGAGCTCCTTTACTGATTGAGCTACTCCCTGGTCCCTCTGCTGTGTTTTAAGTCAAGTATCCATTGTTAATTTCTATGCCTCAATTTCCTCACCCATAAAATTGGGCTTGACATAACAGGATCTTTGTTGACACTTTCTTATAAGGATTAAATGAGATAACTAACACAAGTAATTTTTTTTCATTCAGACTGACACATAAAGCCAACCTTGTGGGCACACACACACACACACACACACACACACACACACACACTTGGAAAATGGAGGCAAGAGAATTACAATTTGAGGCCAGCCTGGAGTACACAGCAAGCCCCTAATGTGCCGATGTTAAATGGCTAAAAGCATCAGAGAGAAGAGAGGTTTGGTCACAGAAGGCAGCCTGGGGTAGGCTGTGTAACCAGGACTTTGATACTCCAGTTTCTCTTAGGGCAGATTCTAGCATCATTTCTTTACCTCTGCTGTCTCTGCCACTTACTACAATGCAAGACCTTGGGTGAAATCTGTATGTGGAGTGAACATCCAACAATTACAGGATCGGGGACAGGTACGATGAACCAGGGGCATTCTTCCATAATGATGCAGGTTGCGTTTGGTGCCTGGTACAGACGCAGGTTCAAATACCATCTCAGCAATGTTTTCACTTCATGATCTGTAAGCATGTTGCTCAACATCCTTGACCCTCAGTACTGGTAAGTAGAAAAGGTAAAAGAAGACTCATGTCTCCCAGGAGACATGAAAATGGTGACATTGTGTGTAACAGTGTGTCATCTGTTTCATGGGAAGTGGCGGCGTTAACCAGTGGAGAGTGAAAAGGCTATCAGCTCGGTCACAACCTGATCAGCAGGTAAAGAAACTTCCTGTCCTTTCCAAATGTTCCTGACGAGGGTTCCTGTGAGCTGGGGTTTTGCCTGCCTCCTGAATTTAAATAGACTTCAGACTAACATTCAAATTTACAGAGGTATATGGTTTCCGTTTTAATCTCAATCACATGTCTGTTTCTTGTTTTTATAGTCATTTTTTACCCAAATGTTACCAATTGACCCGACTTTGCTCTTCAGAAGAATTTTTTAAACTCCTCCTGAGTTTCACTTCTGCATCAAACACAGACGTCGGGAAGCAGGTGGTTCACCTGCTTCTGCTTGATGGTGTGAGACTCCAGCACAGAACGCCTCCAACCTCAAAATCCCTGTTTCCGGCAGAAGCTCACGAGCCCACAAGCCAGCGTGGGGTGGGGGTGGCTGTCTGGGAAGCAGGGTCAGAAAAGCCCCTACAGAGTGTGGGCTGTGAGTAAATGTTCTCTGTCCTTGACCCCATCCCACCCTAGGGAAGAAAGTGGCCTCTGCCAGCAGCCCCCACGTGCAGACAGACCAACAGCTGACCTGTAGCTGTATTTCATCAGCAGAGGGCGCTCTAGTTAGCAAATAACTTTCCAGCGGCCTGTTTCCTGCAGGCAAGATCTGGAGAAAGCCAGAAACCAGGGTGCTAGATGGAAGTGTACAAAAGGAAAGCTCGTGGGTTTGCAAGCATCAGTGGTTATAGGAAGCTAGCGAGAAGAGAGGGGAAGGAAGAGGCACCAGGTAAGGACAGTGAGAAACACTATTTTTGATTGAGAGATTCTCTGCTTCCTGGAAACCAGTGCTTGACGCTGTGAAGTATTGCAGCCTTAACTACAATCTGACCACGTTCTGATGGCTGAGTAGGGGAACAAACTGTTCCAGCTCCGCGTCTCAAACTAGATTCACGGGAATGCTTTCCTTTAAAACAAGTTCAGTGGTGCCAAACTCGGTTCCTGCTGCCAGGATCTTTCCCTGAGGTCAGAATCCAGCATCTGGGCCTTCTACTGTGCACTGAAAATCAACAGGTCTTCAGGAATCCTCTAGGCCTTCAGTGCCAGCTTGGGACTGCTGAGACATCCAGCCTTGTGTACTGAACAACTCCATGGGCGACCGGCAGATATCATTGGACTGCCATGCCTCTGTGATGTAAGCCAGTCTAATAAACTCCCTTTGCAATATATGTTCACCATACCTGTTTTGTTCCTCTGCGACTCCCATCTAATACAGCCATCAAGGCCAACAATGATGATGGGTGGTAAGGGAAGGTCATTGTTACTTAGCATCTAGTAGTGGCTAATTTTTCTATTACACACTTCACATTATATTCTACAGATACTGAATGAGAACATCTTTGATACTCAGGGTAGGGATCCATGGAAACTCAGTCATGACTAAGGCAATATAGAAGATTCCTATTGCTGTGGGCCTTGCACACAATGGATCAGGCCCATCAGGACAAGTAGATAAATTTGCAAACAAGCAGGATTGGAGAAGGTTGAGTGCAATGAAGAAATGGAGAATCAAGAGATATGTTAGAGCGAGTAGGGTAGGCCAAGTCCTGACAGGCTACAGGGAAGCCTCATGAGGCGATGGTTGTGGGATAGTTCATGCCTTATCCTTGAGACGCAGTTCTGGCAATACTCTGACTCCTTTTATGCTTCCAAACTCCACCATGGACCGAACAAATGACTGTAGATCCTATTTGTTTTCTAGTGTATATAAAACACCCTTGGGATCTTCAAGTGAAGGCTGTTGCTATGTTCATTGGACTTCTGTGGCTGGGATTTTCTCAAACAGTGATTAATAAATATTTAACTCCTTGTGGGGAATATAGCAAGAACTATAGCATGGTTTGGAGGAAATTTACAAAATAAGGAAAAAGTTAAAATATACCAACCATCTTAGGCTTGGAAAGATTGCTAGTCAACCAATAGGACCTGAGTTTGATCCCTAACACCCACATAAAAAAGCCAAGCATGGTAGTGTATGTCCAGAATCCCAGTCAGCACCAGCAAGGCAGAGAGATGCTGATCCATAGGACTTGATGCCCAACTGGTCTGTCTTAATCAATGAGTTCTAAAGCAATGAGAGATCCCTGTCTCATAAAAACAAGATTCATGGTAACTCAGGAAGACAACAGAGGTTGTTCTCTGAGCCTGCACATGCACATACTCACATACACACATGCATATACATATACACACACATACACACCCATGCACACACTCACATGCACAGACATACACATTTGCACGTGCACACACTGTACTATCTTATTAACAAAGGAAAAGAAGCACCTGGTGTGTTAGACTTTAGTCCTGATTCATCCAGATACCCATTTTACCCGACTCACCGACCCCAAACACTCCAAAGTCCCTTGTGCCACAGATGCTATTGCCCAGTCCCTGGATCTTTCTGTGGTCAAGCATAGCTCGGTAAACCCAAAATTGCCTCCCCACCTGATTTGCAGTCTCAGCTCCACACCCCAAAATCAGCTTGTTCTGCATCTAGTGCCAGTTCCCATGGAGACTCCGGAATCTCTTATACCCAAGGACTCCATTCCAAAAGGGCTTCAGAAAAACAGGAAATTTCTGGTAAGCTTTTTGGTATGGCAGTATCCACTTGCTGCCCATCTATACTTATTCTGCCCTTTCTGTTTGGTGACATGCTCTGATTTTATTTGGAGTGACAGTGTGCCCAAGACAAAAGCAATGGCTATCAGTGTTCTTGTTAGACGTGACATCAGAAAAGATAGAAGGAATTGATGATAAAACTACCAAGAAATACTTCCAGATGAAGACATTCAATACGCTGGGACATTCAATACACTCCTTTGTGCCTTCTCGTTTCCATTCTTTCTAACTGGAATAAAACGTGGGTAGGGGAAGTTTTAGCAGCCACAATGTAACCAAGAGGGCAGAGGTGGTAAACCAGACAGAAAGAAGCATCCTGGGACACTGTACCTTTTAGAGTCTGCAGAACCTGTCCCTGTCCTCTCTGTCCTAATGAGGTTTCCTCATGCTAACTTCCTCATCATCTTTGGAACACACCAGAAGGATGTTCACCTCATAGCATTGCCCTAATTTGTTCATTCTGCCTTTGCTCAGGTGCCTGTGAACCTCGAGATTCTGCTTCTGATTATACTGGTGGACTTAGTGCCTGGGACAGCACCATCAGTCACCTTGACTTTGTTTCCATCTTTCCCCTAGCATAAATTACCGAGATTACTTTCCCCATGCAGCCAGGCTTCCTTTGTCTTGGGCATTGCTGTACTTGAAGCTAACCACATGGCATACTGTAAGTCTCCTGTCTCAGTCCAGAGACACCTCAACTAAGAGTGAATGCTGTCCTGGCTTGGGTCGTCAGTTGAACAACTGATAAGTCAGATAGAATAGATAACTCAGTTAACAGGAATAAACGTCACATCAAAAGAGAGCCTATCTTCACCATGGCATCAGATGGCTATGGACAGGAGGTGTGTACCTGCCATGGGTGTCAGACATGGCTGTGGTTGAGGATGAGATTAAGGATACAAACCACCCAGCTGACAATGCCACATTCTCTCACCAACCTCTGAACCTTCCTACCTGCTTTTCTCATTGTTGTAGCCAAATACTTAACCAGAAGCAGTTTCCAGGAAGATGGATTTATTCTGGGATCATTCCGCCATGATGAGGAAGGCATGGAAACAGGCTGATCACATCTCATCCACATCAGGTAGGGAGGGGATAGAAAACCTCAAAGTCCGTCTCAGTCACTCACTTGCTCCAACAAGGCTCCATTTCTTAAAGGCTCCACAACCTTCCCAAACAGTGCCATTAGACAGAAGCCAAGTGTTCAAATGTGAGAGTACAGTAGACACTTCACACTCAAACTACGGGCAAGCTGTTTATGTCTATGTCTTTCTGCATGTGAAAAAGCTGGGAGAACACTAGATCCTCCCCCTAGGATTGTCAGGGACCTGGCTGAATGAAGAATGAATGAATGAATGTTATTTAAAGCCCCTACAGTGGCGCCAAACTCCTGCTGATGCCCCACATACAGACTGAAACTATTAGAAAAACAAGGAGGACTTGATAAAATAAATGCATATGTATTTGAGGAAATCAATACACTCGTTTTTCATAGCAAGCAGATAAATAGAAATAAAAATGAAGAGAGACATGGAGAAAACACTGAGCGCAACCTGCAAACTCAACTTCCCAGATTCACTGAGAAGCAGAGGCACCTAAACAGAAAGCAAAGAGCCAGTTCTTTTAATCATAAAGTCTATTATACACTCAGACATAGAGAAAACCTCAACAGATGCAATGGTTTTTAGAAATTTTCATTTTTTTAAACAGTGTAAAATCTGAGAGACACAATCTTACCCAATTCATCCTTAACGATACTTAAGGGACTCAGCAGGTTGCAGTGTGTGAGTGTGTGGGTTGTACTGTTTGTGTATGTCTGTGTGTGTGTAAAGCAATAATAATTAAAAGAGAAGAGGCCATGAATCTGGCAGAGTTGGGGAGGCATGGAAGGTTGGAGAAGGAAAGGAAAAGAACAGTGGAAATACAGTACTCACATATGAAATTCTCAAAAATTAAATTAAATTAAAGATCAAATCTATAATCATATCGGCAACTACCCCAATTGTCATCAGAGAGCATTCGTCTAGCAACTGATGCAAACAGATGCAGAGATCCACAGTCAAGCACGGGGCTGATCCCAGGGAATCCTGTTGAGAGAGGGAGGAATGAGCCAGGGCGGTCAGGTTCATCGCAAGGGAACCCACAGAAGCAACTGGCCTGTTCATAGGAACTTACAGACTGCAGACCAATGGCTAGGGAACCTGCATGGGACTGGTCTAGACCCTCTGCATATGTGAGAAGGTTGTGTCGCTTGGTCTACTTGTGGGACTCCTGGCCTTCGGAGTGGGCCTGTCTCTAATGCTTTGGCTGTTTTCATACCTGTTCCTAATGCTGGGTTATCTTGCCCATCCATAATACAAGGAGAGGAGCTTACTCCTACTTCACCTTGATAGGACATGCTTTGTTGGCACCCTTAGGAGGCCTACCCCTTTCTGAACAGAGGTGGAAAAAGGGTGGACTGGAGGGAGGGCAGAGGGAATGTTGTGGAGGCGAAGCTGCAGTTGGGATGTAAAATAAATTTAAAAATCTAATTAATAAAAAATTAAAGGCCAAAATAAAAGCATATTTATATAAAAATCTATATGACCAAAGCTGTAGTTTAAGAAAAATTTTAGAGTATAATGCCTTCATTATACAAATGACTAGGAAAATAACCAGGGGTTTACTAAGAAACCAAAAGACTACAATAAACAAACAACAAACAGCAAAGTCATGGTAGCACCTGCCTGCCACCCCAGCACTTCGAAGACTGACACAGGAGGATCTTGAGTTGGAGGCCAGCCTGGGCTACATAGCAAATTCCAGGCCAGGTTGCATTATGCAACAAGACTGTGCCACAAAAATGAAATCGAAAAAGACAAAGGAAAGTAAAAGTAATTCCAGACAGAAAGCCAACAATGAGAGAAGCACCATCACGTTAGGGTCTCAGAAATTTGGGGTTCGGAAAGGACAGTGAGAGATTTATCAAGGGCCTTCTTAGCACTGCCAAAGACGGCATGTAGGGGCTCGGGAAAAACTCAAGAATACATGGCAAAGCACGGCGGACTCATGTCACAAGGTCCACAAACAGCCCACAGTTCACTCTTGCTGTCTGGCTCCTGTGACTCCTGGGAGGCAGGGTAAAAGCGAAGTTTCTGTCCTTTAGGGTCTCATCATAGGAGATGCACTTATTGCCCTCCCCCACTGCTTATGCTTGGTGAACTTCCTCTGAAGAAGCGAGAATTACATAACTCAAGGGCAGTGTCTCCACAGGGCACCTGCCATTCCTTCTAAAGCAGCTGTTGGCATAGAGTGGATACAAGTAAACTAAACAGCTTATCACGCAAACCTAACACTAGAAAATGTAAGTCTAAATTATGTCAGAGGAGGGAAATGAATTCAAAGCCTTTTCTGAATGTTTGGTATTTATCTATCGATTGTGATGGGAGAGGGCCTTGCACTTTGGAGGCAGGTGCTACATTCCTCAGCCTTCTGTAAAGCTCGTTTTTTTGAAGTGTGGATTAACTCTCCACAAATCTAAGACAAAAACCACACCGTTATGACGAAAAAACGTAATGGAAATCTCAGACCTGAAGGGAAATAGGAGAGAAAGGGCTGCCTGGAACTTGATGGCCGGTCTGTCATCTGACCACATAAATGGCTAATTTCTTCAAAGCAATACAAAAATGACCAAAGGCAAGACAGGAGGTTTGAAGAAACAAGTCACTCAAAAGAGAAGTAAGATTCACCCTTGAATAAGCCAAGTTGCGTATCACTGTCTATAAACAAAAGGTCCCTACTGCTATTTGAATATTTACCAAATCCTACACAGGTCTTTCAGATTTGCCTTTGTGACACATTTGTCTGGTGAGGTTTGAAAACTGATGATGTCCCAGCTCCGACTCTGTAGTTCCTGTGCACTTGGCCCTGGGTGTGAGAGAAATGGCTTCAGCACAACTCTCCTGGTGATTCCTGTGTGCAAGCCAGGACTCATGACCAACATCGCAGAAAGCACTGCCGAGATCCTCAATTCAAAGTCCAGTTCTGGGCGTGGGGATGCAGCTCAGTGGCAGAGCACTTGTCTAATAACAGCATCAGTCTGGTGTGTGCAAGACCCGGGCTTCTATTTCTTACACACAAACACACACACACACACACACACACACGCACACGCACATGCACACGCACACGCACATGCACACGCACACACTGTGAAGAAACCACAAAGAATAGGAAATAAACTTTACTCATGAATAGAAACAAACCTCTCTCTTAAAGGAATAATGTGTAATGACCCAGCAGAGGCTACTCCAAGAATGTCAGGAGTTCAGCAGTCCTTCAATCTTAGTAAAAGGCATGTGATGTCATGTGTTAAAGAGGAAGCTGAGAAGCTGCTTCCCGAGAGAGCCATGTCTAATAAGACACAGTAAAATACTCACAGAAGGAAACCACTTGACTGTAATGAAGTCTGTGTAAACCAAACTCTGTTGAAAATGGACAAATGACAATCTTTAAATAATCACAGAAGTTCTTATAAATGAGCCAAGAAAAAAGCCACCAGTGTAAGCACTAGGGAAGCCACATTGTTCTAGTCTCTCTGTGCTGGTGGCTGGCTTGTATACTAAGACACTCAGTGGCCTGACTAGAATCAGTATTTGCTAGAACAACAGAAACAGAATCAGACAACCACACTACTAATAACCTTCCTCCCCACCAACATTGGTGCCCTTGAAGTGGATTTGGGAGCGGTAATGGAACCAACACAGCACTAGATACAAAGCGTGTAACACAGGGAGACAAGTAAAAAGCGTCAGGAACAATAAAAAAAAACTTCTAAAAATAAATTTTCAAAACATCATTGCATGTTGTCCAAATGAAAATAATTCCTGAGTGGGAAGATAATTAAAAAGTAAAAATATTTTTCAAAAAAAACCTATTAAAATATCTTGAAACTCCAGTATCAATTAAAATATTGATATTTATTTTTAATAGTGGAGAGGGGAAGTAGAGTTTTGAGTTCATCAAATACAAGAGCAAATACCCCAGAACAAACCAAGCTAATAAAAACATGCTTGCTACATGTGCATATTCAAGGCAGCTATTTGTATATATCAGAATGTAATATGCTATGTATTGTATTAATATGTATCACAAATTATATTAATAAATATCAGAAATAATTATACTCTATATTATATTACTATGCTTATATTATATAATATATTAACATGGATCAGAATGTATTGTACTATATATTAATACACAATAGAAAGCATTGTGTTATATATTAATCTGTATAATGCTACATATTATACAATATAGTTTGTTTCAGCTCGCAGTCTGAGGTGTAATCCATCTGGTTGGAAAGACATGGGGACAGGAATGTGAGGTGGCTCCTCACATTGCATCTGCGGTCAGCAAGCAGAGAGAGGAACGCTGGTGCTCAGCTCACTTTCTCCTCTTTTTATTCAGTACAGGACCCCAGCCCAAGGGTTGGTGCCACCCACACCCTACGATGGGCCTTCCCTCTTCAACTCGACCTAGCAGCTCTCTCACAGACATGGGCAGAGATACGTTTCTATGGTGACTCTAAGTCCCATCAAGTTGCCATCAAGATGAAGCATCACAGACTTGGGGCCACACCACCCAGCTCCATGAAGGAATGAGATTCTGATTTGTGAGAATGTGTAGATAGGTCTCAAAAATATCAGTGTGCTAAAGATAGCCAGTCACAAAAGAACGTGCTCCACATGATTTTATTTATATGCAATGTCCAGAGTAGGCAATCTAGTCAGACTGACATACAGTAGTGGTTGGCAATCATCTAGTGAGGCTGACATACAGTAGTGGTTGGCAATCGTCTAGTGAGGCTGACATACAGTAGTGGTTGGCAATCGTCTAGTGAGGCTGACATACAGTAGTGGTTAGCAATCGTCTAGTGAGGCTGACGTACAGTAGTGGTTGGCAATCGTCTAGTGAGGCTGACGTACAGTAGTGGTTGGCAATCGTCTAGTGAGGCTTGACATACAATACTGGTTGCAATGGCTGAACAGAGGAAGGAGGACTCAAGAGGTGATTGCTGATGGACATGTCTCTCTTTTGGGGGAGGGTGATTTTAGAGGTTCTAAAATGAGGCTAGTGATGGTTTATAACTCTGTACTGTAAGGAAACAGGTGAACCATTATCATATGTAAATTATATCTCAATCAAGTCATTAAAACATGAATGCTGTCCACCCCACATTTGTTTTGGAACAATCAATATGTAACACACAGTGTATTCCTCTTGAAGATGCAGCTGTCTTTTTGCTAAAATCGGTGCCTATCCTTTCAAAAAGTTCAGTTGTCAGAAATCCAAATGGGACACCAGTAAGCTGCCACTGTCTGAAGGCTCAAACTGTATTTGCCTACCCCAGTAAAGGCTGGACTGGTGATCAAATGTGCCATCTCCAAAGACAGTCGTCATCCTGGGTTAGAAACACAGTCCTCACATGTCCTTTTTGCGTGAAAGTGGCTCGAGTTTCTGTAACTGTAAAATGAAGAAAACGTAAGAATTGAATGATGCATTTGCGTAATTTAGGCAATCTCAGGCACACGGTGGGAACACAGTATCTCAGACACACAGTGGGTACACAATAAATGTGTTGTTGATAACGACGCTGGTAGGGATGAGTAGGTGTCTCTGGAGAAGTAAAGCAGTATTAGGAGATAAGCATTTTTATTTTTTATCTATTTTATTTACATCTCTATATTTATATTGCATATGGACACTTTCCCTGGTGAATTTTCACTTAGCAAAATAATTATGTAAAGTTCCGTTGTTTCTAAGAAGACAGGAAAGTGCTGATTACTGGAAAAGGCATTTGTAAACTGAACAAAAAGAATGTCAAGGATAGACAGAGAGGACAGAATGCCACCTGAAGAGTTGGAATAGTGCTCCCTCCACAGTTCCTTTCCAGAACAATGAAAATGCCTCTGAGATGCTGGCTTTGACAACAAAGTACCATACAGTCCTGCTAAAGACCACTGCCACCCAGTATGGCTAGGGAGTTCTGGCTCAGAACAGAAACTCAGGTGTTTGGCAGCAAAGAAGGAAGTTTGCTTCCCTCTAGGCAGTTAAAATTGTTTAAAATTCATTACCTGAAAGAATCGTTGTTGTTGTTGAAATTACCCATTCATTGATCTGGACAAATGTGCATGAAAGTCAGTTAACCTGCACAGAGGGTATGTAAGCCTTACACAGCTTCTGCCATAGCATATCTTTGTGTTTACATATCTACCTCTCTGCATATTTATGTCTATCTATCAGGTATATCTATAACTCCATCTATCATATCTATTGTTGTCTGTCTGTCTGTCTAAGAATGTGACCCAATGAAACACTCCATATTTAGATAGAAAAAAATTACTTACAGACAGTTACCACATCTTTGCAGTGTGAAAACACCAGATACAGTCCAACTTTGAACACTATGACTTCATGATTAAGTATGTGATGACATATCGATAAATTGGAATGTTTTTGCAACAAACGAAATTCAATGAGTTCGCAAAACCATGGGCAATGTTATGTTATGGAATGAAAATTTTAGAAAAGCAACCCCTTTCTAGGAGATATAATGTTTGTATATACTTCACAAACAATATTATACTAAAATATGCATGGAACAATGACAAGAGGAAAAGACCCCAGATTTTAACATCATCTTTAGGTTGATGGGGCTCTCTGCATGATTTTTTTGTTCTTTCATCATCCCTTCATTTAGAAGACATGACTTTAACTTTTACTATTGTGTAAACAGCATTAATACTTTGAAGTCAGCAGGAGAGGAAGGCAAATGCTGCAGCAAGACTCAATCTTCCTGTGATTAATAGCGTGGGATGCTTGTGATTGCAGCCTTGGTGCCGGATGCTGGGCTCTCTGCTTTAAGGGCAGTCATCCACACAGCTAAAACCAATTTCCTAAGGAGATCACCATCAGGTTTGGCATTACAGCTCAGTTGCAGATGCTGGACTTACAGTTTTGAGATGTGCCTCCTGGCCAGAAAATAGTTGGTTCTGTCCTATCAATTAAGGATTTCTCCATTGTCGGAGCAAGCTCCTCAGGTAGCTTATGCGTCCAGGAAATCTTGGAGCATCAGGACTAGAGAGAAATGCTGCAACCTGGGAGTGTTCATCTCCCAAGAGGAGATTTTCTCAACACATATAATTCAGAGGAGGCTCTTTGGTACCTAAATTTACAAACAGTCCAGAACTACTAAACAAAGACCCACATCTTGGGGGAGGGGATTTAGAGGAATAGGAGTTTGCTCTTTGAACAAGATTGTCTAATGAAGATTCCAGTGAACACAGAATTCAATCATCTCATTGCATCTCTCCCTTAGTCATCATTATATTATTTATTGAGAAGCAGACAGTGCATTAAACTCAGTTGTTCATAGACGTACAGGAAACTGGCAATAACTTCCATCCTGCATGCAAAGTTGATGAATCTGTAGTGGTGGTTTTGGATGACCTCTGGCAAAGGAGGTCGAACTGTACTTAAGCGCAAATGAAAAGAGCAGTGATCAAGTGGTAATGTCTGCCATGATCATGGAAGGGGAAATGGTGCTACACACGCCATACAACTGCCAAGCATGTGTGTTACTTCTGACAGACTAAGGGCAGTCATTTCAACCTTGACAGATGCTCCTCTGCTAATTGTAGACTGATAGAGCCAAATTTCTACCTATAGTGTCATTTCTGGGAAGGTACCAATGGAGGAGAGAACAACAGCAAGAGTTTGGTGGCCATCTGCTACAGTTTTCGGTTTTCACAGTCCTTTTTATGCCCACTAAATCACATAATATTTAGGGTATCCTTTTGATGGTATTCTACCCTTCCAAAGATGTCTGTTTCCATCTCCTTTCCACACATCAGGTCCTAGGTTTGGAGAGGTTAAACAATTTTTCAAAGTCCCCAAATCAGTCACTCTTCAATGCAATAAGCCACCCCAGTATGGAACCAAATGAGATGGAACAGTATCCTCTTCCTTCCAGAAGGTCAGACAATCCATTCTACTAAGTTTTGGTAATTGCTTTAGTTTAATGGGTCCTTAGGAGACACACTCCACCCATTTTGCTTATTCAAACAAAGGGAGGTATGGTCTGTTTCCCTTTCTGCTCACTAGATGTGTAGAATAGCTGGTGCTATTTGGCAAGGGCAAGACACGTCACACAGACAGCAAGAATGGAGTTTTCTCACACTGTCTACAAATGCATACTTTGTAGATAAACCTCAGCCAACATAACTGACCCTCTCTCTCACTCTCTTTTAAAATTTTTTTTCAGCCTGGTTCAAATGTTTATAATTATTTTGTAGACTAGACATCATCCCGTGAAACAGTATATAATTACAAATTTTTCTGTATGCCAATGCCTCTGCTAATGGATCCAGCTGCATTGTTGCCTTATGGTTTCACACTATCTATACACAGAGATATCACAGTGAAGCTGAGCAGACACAGAGGAAAATCCAAGAAGCGCAAAGTAGAGCAGTCTGACTCCCAAGGCTATGGCTTCCCATCTCCTTGACCTGCTTACCAGATTCCAGTAGGTTCTCACCACTGAGCAGCAGAGACTGATGGAAGAGTTCAGCCAGGAGGTGGGGAAGCAAGGTAGAGAGGAATAAACCAGTTGCTACAGTAAAAACCAGAGATCAGCAGAGCTCAGGAGAAGTCAAGGTAACAGTTTCAAGGTGCCCCAGAGCAGGAGAGTAGTGGGAGAATGCTGTCAAAGAAAGCAATAGCCTACTCAATCAAGTCTGTCCCACATGGAGCAGGGTGAAGTCTGGTAAGCCCCTGAGTCCTGGAATAGGAGATGACAACCAGAGAGCCCGTGGGATGTGTGGACAGAGCCACAGTTGCTCTGTGACCACCTCTATTCATTTCCTTTTTAAACCAAACAACTTCACTGAGGCATGAACAATGCATTCATCTACATAAGAGTACAATTTAATGATTGGTAAATTTATTGAGTCATGTGACCATCCAACATAATCTATTTGGGGCACATTTTCATTACCCGCAAACACATTCTCTATTCACAGTGAGTCCCCATTTCTACCTCAAACCCTGAGCAATGACTAATAGAAATTCATGCCTCAGTATCCTTAGGGTACTGGTTCTAGGACTGTCTTGGGTTAAAATAAATAGAAGACGCTTGAACCTCTTACATAAAATGGCATAGTGTTTGCATAGAACCTACACACATCCTTGGGTGTACTTTATTCTCTATAGGGCTGAGGAGGTGGCTCAGTAGATAAAATGCTTACTATGCAAACACGAAGATCTATGTTCAGATTCTCGTGTAGAAATTCTGAGTGCATTGGTGCATGTTAGTAAGCCTACTGCCAGGGCAAGGGCAGAGATGAGTGGATCACTGGTCAACCAGTCTAGATGAAACAGTGAGCCCAAGGTTTAGTGAGAAACTGGGCCTCAAAAAAATAAGGTGTAGAGGGACTGGAAGCCACCTGACATCAATCTTGGGCCTCCACAGGCACACACATGGGTGAGCTCACCTGCTCAAACACATGCACACAATCTTTCTAATTTACTAACACAATGTTATTAAACTAGAAAGTTGTTATATTGCCATTTCTTGTTTGTTTTATTTATTTATTTATTTTTAAATAAATTTTACTTAAATTTAGCTGAATCTGGTCAGGTAGGGGAGGAGATTCTAACTCCATGGCAAACAGGATGTAGAAATAGATCAGATATGAGCTATCCTTGAAGACCCAATCTCAAGCATCCATTTTCTCTAGCCATGCTCTGCCTCTAATAATTTCTGGAAACTTCTAAAATAATGTCACCATCTGGGGGCCAAGTATTCAACACTTGGTTCTGAAAATTGGAAAAGGTGATTGAATTCTCTGCCTCTGGACATTTTATCTAAATGAAACCATATAGCATATAGCCTTAAGGATTTGTTTCTATCTGAATGGCTCATGCTGCAGAACTCAGGAAGGAGGATGAGCAACAGCTAGTGACTAACTTCTTTCTAGGAGTTGGGAACCTTCCGTATGACTTAGTTTCATTATGATTGACAAATAATGATTGCACTTGGCCTGGAGTCTCATAGTCAGCTTGCATTCCTTCACCTGTGATTTGGAGATGTATCCTTTCAGCACAAGGGACTGTCCATGGTTGGTTGAGAGTCTTGAAGTTCACCACCTCAGCATTACAACCAATGTGCCTGGCTTAGGAGCCCATATACTTCAACAAATTCAACAGTTTCTGGTGACTTTTTGAGCATCAGAGGTCAGCCTTTGGTAATAAATGATATTCAGAAGAATCTTAGTTTTTAATCTAGCTTAACAACTCCTTCGCTATTCTCTTTTTAAAATATTTTACGTGTATGAGTGTTTTACCTGCATGTAAGTAGGTGCACCATGTGTGTGACCAGTGAGAGAGCAGAAGGTGGCATTGGATCCCCTGCAACTAGAGCCATAAGTAATTGTGAATCACTCTGTGGGTACTAGGAATTGAACCCACGTCCTCTGGAAGAGCAAGTATTCAGCAAGCGATCTTAGAGGCCCATCTTTTAAGCCTCTCATCATTTTCTTAGAACTTAATAAAATTAAAGGCAACTTGATGAAAAGCAACAATGTCAGAACAACAAGTCAACTGGTCAACCTCAGTTGTATTCTGCAGAGTTGCCTTCTTGAAGCATGGGGCCTCTTGCCATGCAGACTGTGCATCTGCTGGACAAACTGGTTGCAACACTCTATATGTAGATATATATTTGGTTTGTGACTAACTATAGCAACAATTGCTTAGAAACATAAATGGTTAGGATATCTCCACTCTGTCTTTCCCACAGCAGGATATGAGTCGCTGCTGAAGGTCAGTGTCATAGTTCTCCTGTCTCCTTGATTCTGGAATAACCTACCCAGTAGTAGCTTGACTTCCCTTCTTCTTGTCATGTCTTGCCAATTAGACATTATCAATTAGAAACATCTATTTTTTTCCTTAGCACTATGAATCAATTGGGAAATAGAATAAAAAGCAAATAACTGACCAACTTAAATGCTAATGTTCTTGAGTAGGGAACCTAGGATTATTTTGTATTGGGACTTACCTGAGTTCAGATTCTGCAGTCCACTGTTCATAGCTGCAAGGGAGTCATATTGGATCTAGGAATGGAGATGGAGAGAGGTAGATGTGACCCTATTTCCTTGAGGCCAACTCTGGTAGCTTTATTTACCTCTAACATAGGCTCCACGAGCATGAGTTTTCAAGTCCTAAACTATATGCTTGCAGTCAAAGCTTGTTATTTGTTATTGGCTTGTTCTTATTTTATTTTTCATCAGATTTTCATCATTTTTCTTAAATGAAACTTAGAGGATTTTGGCAAAATAGAATAGAAACCAAGACCCTCCCTGACACAGGTCGATGCCATGTAGAAGAGCCTCATTCAGGAAGGTGGAGGTCTCTTGTTCTTGGGGGTCAGTCACAGAAGTAAAAGTTAATACACAATATGAGGGCCCAGTTCTCTTCCCTATTGCCTGTAGCAGTGTTTCAAATTGACCATTTGAAAGGTATTGTCTTAGGTTCATGTGGATCTTCAATGGCCAACGAGTCCAGAAATATATAAACAACCTGGAATGTGTCCTTCACTTAAAACAGCAACCAGTTGTTAGAGGATGTCACCCAGGACCCACTTTGGACACAATATATTGACATACCCCTTCTCTTCAACACACTGTACCTTAAAGGAAATGTTGGAATAGATTTTCAATTATATTTTTGATAGATTGAGGAACTGGTATTGTTGCTACATGTCACAACGCCTGCTGCAGCTAGTCTGTCACTTTGGGCAACTCTTGTGTAGAAACAAACCCAGATTAGAGTTTGATTACTTATTTGATTTAGAGATGTAGGCGATAGCACAGTAGAAATGGCTCATGCTGCCACTCTTTCTTCTACCTTCATTGCAAGCAGGGTTTCTCAACACAGTTTGCCTGTGATTGGGGGAGTTAGATGAACCCCCTCCCCAATCACAGCTACAATACTTAAAAGTGGGGGAAATGAAGGCACAGGAAATTTGATGGAAAGACCATGTTAGAAATAAGGGGTGTGTGGGAAAATGGCTTAATCAGTTAAACATTGACTTTGCAAATACAAAGACCTGAGTCTGATCCCCAGAATCCACATACAAATGCAGGGAGTAGTGGCTCACACTTGTAATCCTAGTACTGGGGAAATGGAGATAGGCTTCCTGAAGCTCACTGACTTAGCCTAACTGGTGAGCTACAAGAATTTATGTCAAAGGAGATGGATGGCCTCGTTGAAGATGATACTTAAGATTGTCTTTTGGTCTCCATGCACACATGAACAACCAGGTGCATCAGCATACACACACACACACACACGCACACACACACGCACACGCACACGCACACACACACACACACACACACACACA
>PVIU01014070.1:0-53405 GCA_004026605.1 Ondatra zibethicus | reverse complement strand
ATTCCCTCAATTCTCCTCAACCAGCCCCTTACCCCCTTTCTTCTATCCCCACCCCCATGCTCCCAGTTTTGTCAGGCGATTTGGTCTGTTTCCAATACCCAGGTTGATCTATATATGTTTTTCTTTGAGTTCACCTTATTACTTAGCTTCTCTAGGATCATGAACTATCGGCTCAATGTCCTTTGTTTAGTATCCACTTATGAGTGAGTACATACCATATTCATTTATTTGGGTCTGGGTTACCACACTCAGGGTAGTGTTTTCTAATTCCATCCATTTGCATGCAAAATTCTAGTTATCATTGTTTTATACCGCTGAGTAATATTCTAATGTGTAAATGTGCCACAATTTCTTTATCCATTCTTCAGTTGAGGAGCATCTAGGTTCTTTCCAGTTTCTGCCTATTACAAATAATGCTGCTATGAACATAGTTGAGCAAATTCTTTTGTAGTATGATTGAGCACCTTTTGTGTATATTCCCAGAGTTGTATTGCTGTTTCCTGAGGTAGGTTGATTCCAAATTTTTTGAGAAACCACCATACTGATTTCCAAAGTGGTTGCAAAATTTTGCATTCCCACCAGCAATGGATGAGTGTTCCCCTTACTCCACATCCTCTCCAGCATAAGCTATCATTGTTGTTTTTGAACTTAGCCATTCTTACAGGTGCAAGATGGTATCTCAGAGTTGTTTTGATTTGCACTTTCCTGATAGCTAAGGAAGTTGAACATGTCCTTAAGTATCTTTTGGCCATTTGAAATTCTTCTGTTGAGAGTTCACTGTTTAGTTCAGTACACCATTTTTAATTGGGTTATTTAGAATTTTAATGTCTAATTTCTTGAGGGTTTTTTTTTTATATATATGTTGGAGATCAGTCCTTTGTCTGATGTGGGGTTGGTGAAGATCTTTTCCCATTCAGTAGGCTGCCTCTTTGTCTTATTGACTGTGTCCTTTGCTTTACACAAGCTTCTCAGTTTCAGGAGGTCCCATTTATTTGTTGTTGCTCTTAGTGTCTATGCTACTGGGGTTATATTTAGGAAGTTTTCTCCTGTGCCCATGCATTGAAAGCTACTTCCCCTTTTCTCTTCTATCAGTTTCAATGTGGTCAGATTTATATTGGGGTCTTTAATCCACTTGGACTTGAGTTTTGTGCATACCACCCTGAACGCGCCCAATCTCGTCTGATCTATGACTATTTTAAAATATTTTGTGCTTTGAAAAATGTTTGAACTCTTGAAATACACTGTACAAAGAGACGTGTTATTATGAAGTAATAAATCACACAATCTGAACTCATCACTGGTCTTTAATATGTAGATTAGTCTCTTTACTGATTCACCTACATGCCCCTTTTATCCTCCTCATTACTTACCATAATTCTCTTTTTAGTTCCTACTTTTCTCTCTGTCTATGGAAATACAAGCCACATTTTTAAGCAACTGTGATCTCCCTACTTTGATGTTACCTCTTTTCTAAATACACCATCACTGTTGTTTTACATTTTTTCTTCTCCTCTGATTTTTATAATACCAAATATTCAAATATTTTACTCTTCTGATTAAATTATCAGATATAAAATCTTTAATTATGTCAGAAATTGCTTTTTAAGATCATTTAATCTATCTTCATTTTATAGCAGAAAAAATGAAGCCTCACCAACTGAATGATTGACTTCCTTTCATCCAGGGTACAAATGCAGCATGGAGCTAATGCAATATACTTTACCTAGAGTGAAGAATTTTTTTAATCCACAAAACTGTTTAAACAAGTTTTTTTTTTCTTTTCGTTTGTTGGATTGTTTGTTTTTATTGTTGTTTATTTGGTTATTTTGTTTTTCTACTGATCACTAAACTTTGTTTTATACTTATAAGACTAAAATGCCTTAACCTATGATGATCTTATCCTCAGGGTGGAAAACTAGAGTGATTTCTTACAACTTGCCCCTTAAAAATTTTTTGGTAAGGAGATGGAAATGAGAACAGATGTGAAGAAATGTTATGTATAAAATTCTCAAAGACTTTTAAAATTAAAAAAATGTTTGACAAGTTTGACTAATTAAACTATGAACTGGGTATTTTAGTCTTTCTTTCACCTTGTATTTTAAGATGCTATTATTTTAACATATCTTTGAAGCATCTTCCTTGGAGATATTCCAATAGATTAACAGGCCTAATTTTAACTTTGTGATTCACTTTCACATTTTCTGTGAAAGTTCATAAAATGAAAGGTGACATACAGCAAATTTTTCAACATTTCAGGTGCCTCGGGGGGCCTAGATCAGGAAGGTGACATGGAATGATTCATAGAAGAATGCCTAGAAGGCATTTCATTCCTAGTGATTGAATTTGATTTTAGAAATATAAATAAGGATGCTTTCAGATCCCCAGAAGGTTAAGCAATCAGACAGATATGTACATTATTGTATTGAGTTATATTTTCAGGAATTTTAATGTGCATACCCTGTATTGATTAGACACTATCAACATGCACAATGTAATACATTGTCACAAAGAATGCAGAATGATATGAGTAGCTTCTATAGATATAGAAAAATTATTTTATTTTTCATCTTTTAGTTGTCATTTGTTTTTAGACAGGGTTAAATGAAGATCAACCTGTTCTTGAATTTTCTAAGTAACAAGTTCTTGAGCTTTCACCTCCAACGTGTTTGGATTATAGGTGTGCATACAAGGATTACAAATGAAATGGAACAGTGGAAAAGTAATTAAACAAATATTCATGTTAGTAAAAAAGCAAAATACTAAAGTCAAAAGCCTTCTCGAGAACATTAAGGGGAAATAATAATATTTCCCCCAAGAATTGAATCACTTGAAGAACATTAGGAATTTTAAGATGATTATTTCTCTATTGGAAGATAGTTATTTCTTTACCTGAGGAGTGGTTTTGTAGGAGAAAATAAAGAACACAACAAAGGGAGCAAAGTAAAATGATGCAGATTGTGTCTAAACTCTTCCAGTTTTAGATTCCAATCCATTTCTAATAGATAATTGCACCCTCCCATTCCAGGTTAATTATCCTTGAGAGTTAGTGTGATCCTTAGTCCAGCAGCTTTTTCATTCAAACTGTTTGTATCATAGAAATGTGTTCAGGAAACATGTTCAGAGACATTGTTAATAGGACCTTCTTATAAACACTTTATTTATTTTTGATGCTTGATTTTGTAAAATGGTCTATGGTTAAGATGAAAAAATCTGTATAATTAAAATTGGTAGATATTATATATTATAAACCATCATCAGATTTAATAATAATTTCATTTTTGTTTTATTAGAATAAATCACATAAAATTATCATATTGATGGTAGAAATATTTAATAGCATTAAGTTTACATTTTAACCTGTCAGAGATGGAGGAGTAGATCAAGAACTAGGTTGAGAACAAAGACAAAACTGAAGTATCTATAGCCCAGCCATTAACTAGCTGTCAAATGTGAGTAATTTACTTAATTGTTGTTATAACTCAGTTTATTCAGGTGAAAATTAGGAAAGTAAGAGTTTGCACCACACCAAACTCTTGAGAACAGTAAAGGAATAATAAATGTATCAGTAAAATGCCCTAAAAACAATAGCAATCAACAAAACAAAAGTAACAACTGCATTTTAAAGTAATATATTTCTTCAACCTGAATGTTATTGGGGATAAAACCTTTACCCACCCACCAGGACTATAATTTTACTATTTTTGTTTTGGAGATCAGGTAGTCCAGACTGGCTTCCAACTTATTATGTTTCTACCTAAGATTGGCCTTGATCTTCTGATTCTCCTGTCTCTGAGTGCTGCGACTGCAAAGTGCACCACCATATCTGTTTTATTTTGTGTTGTGTACTGAGCCCAGAGTTTTCTGCATACTAGGAAAACACTCTCCCAATTTTACTATATTCTCATTACCTTAACTAACTTTTTGATTAGGAAAATAATTAGTGAATTGAATAGATTCAGTTCTACATCAAATTCTAAAATTCAATTCTAAATGTGAAAATACAAATACAAAAATTAAGAGCAGGCTAGAGAAAGATAGTTGTCACGCCACCTCCTGCAGAGTCTGTGTGATCTCTCATGTAAGATGTGGCACAAACTTCAAGAAAGAGTGCCCAGAAAAAAGGTGTGTGTGTGTGTGTGTGTGTGTGTGTGTGTGTGTGTGTGTGTGTGCGTGCGCGCTATGCTTCTTGCATTGGAACCCTCACACTTTTGGCAATACCTGCTTATGTTCTAAGGAATAGAGTCTGGTTTATTCTGGAAGGGAAGATAGTATGTTTAAGTTTCCAGGGTCTACTGATAAGCCATTGCCATATACAGGAGTATATGATGCTAATGGAGGAAGATGGGTTAATACTTAAGGGAAAAGGATTTTTAATTTTTAATCTGATGCATAGCAAAAAAGAACAAAATGCAAACTTAATTAAACAATTAAGACAGATTCAGAAAAAAATGGGATAAGGATAAAAAAAAGCGATAAATGCCTGTACCTTCTTGAGATTGGTTTTGGGGAAAGTTTTAAAGGGAGTTAAAAATATGGGGAAAAAAAGGAAAAACAAGTTCTTCTGCATAGACTGGAGAAATACAAAAAGTCTGTAGACTGTGTGACTATTAACCACAACTGCTTGCCCTTAGCTCAAAATGCCATAAACTCATATCCTAGATAAAGATTTATATCAAAACCAGTGCCAATTGATCGGAAAACCTATTCCCAACCCTTTACTCTGAGGTAGTGTCTGTCTTTGAGGTTGAGGTGTGTTTCTTGTAAACAGCAGAATGCTGGATCCTGTTCTGGTATCCATTCTCTTAGTCTGTGTCTTTTAATAGGTGAATTGAGACCATTGATATTAAGCAATATTAATGACCAGTGGTCGTTAACTCCGATTATCTTTTGGTAGTAGTGTTTGTGTGTTTCCCTTCTTTGGGTTATGCTAGTGGGGGGTTATCAGATGTCTGTCTTATTGTGGGTGTATTTAGCTTCCTTGGGTTGAGGTTTTCCTTCTAGTACTTTCTGTAAGGCTGGGTTTGTGGATACGTATTGTTTAAATTTGTTTTTGTCATTGAATATTTTATTTTCTCCATCAATGGTGAATGAAAGCTTTGCTGGATATAGTAGTCTGGGCTTGCATCCATTGTCTCTTAGTGCCTGCAGCACATCTATCCAGGGCCTTCTGGCCTTCATGGTTTCCATTGAGAAGTCAGGTGTGATTCTGATAGGTTTACCTTTATATGTTACTTGAGCTTTTTCCTTTGCAGCTCTTAATATTCTTTCTTTGTTCTGTATGTTTTGTCTTTTGATTATTTTATGGCGAGGGGATTTCTCTTTTGATCCAGTCTATTTGGTGTTCTGTAAGCTTCTTCTACCTTCTTAGGGATATCTTACTTTAGGTTGGAAAAGTTTTCTTCTATAATTTTGTTGAATATATTTTCTGTGCCTTTGAGCTGGAGTTCTTTTTCTTCTTCTACCCCTATTATTCTTAGGTTTGGTCTTTTCATGGTGTCCCAGATTTCCTGAATGTTTTGTGTTAAGAATTTGTTGGCTTTAGTGGTTTCTTTGACCAATGAGTCTATTTCCTCTATAGTATCTTCAGCGCCTGAGATTCTTTCTTCTCTTGTATTTTCCTGGTTATACTAGTCTCTGTAGTTCCTATCCATTTACTCAGATTTTCCAATTCCAGAGTTCCCTCAGTTTGTGTTTTCTTTATTACCTCTATTTCAGTCTTTAAGTCTTGAACTGTTTCCTTCACCTATTTGATTGCTAAAACTAATGCCAAGCCATGTCTAGCATGACCAACCACAGACTCACACTGGGGACATCTGTCTGATAAAAATCTATACTCATGTATCTAATATAATAATTCTAAGAATAATCTATATTACATAAAAATACATGCTGTTAAACATTTTTTTCTACATAAAGGATGAGCCTCATGCCTAGTAATGACACATTCAGATGCAAATTCTTTGAGTCTTGTGTCTGTTTGTCATTTGCCAACTCCTTACCCACCTATTCCTGAGACCCTATCTCATCTGTCCCAGTGCCCTGGCTGAGCTGGTCCTTCACAGATAGTGTCCTAGTTGTCATGGCCACTTATATTTAAAGCAAACATGATTTATTTTAAATTAATTTTATTATGGTAAAACATTTTGCAATGCAAAACTATGTGTTATGAATGAAAGCCTGTTATGCTTAAGGTTTCTTTAGTAGCATCAAACATTTTGTTTGTTTGTTTGTTTGCTTTTTCAACTAATAAATAGCCCATACAAACATTGTTGATCTTGAGTTTTCTTTGTATGTACTTTCCTTATACCAGCATATATGTTCTAAAGGTATCATTATCATGACTTCCGAATTTGGGTCTAAGGATATGTTGCTTTGGAAAAGAGGTTTTTCTTTTGTTTCCACAGAAGATTAGAACCTGTGGATTGCTTCCCGACCAATATGCTTTGATGGCACAAGACCCCCTGAAAGGTTGCTGTGAACACCCCCACAAAGAAAATACTTTGCCCAATAAACAGCAAGAAGCAGTTTGGATAGAAGTACATCCATATTCCCAAATATTGTTTGTAAATGTTTCTTTACATTTAAAAGGTAATATTCTATAGAGTTGGATACTTTGCATTAGTATGGATCTTGGTTTATTAATACAAATTTAAGGTCAATTTTGTTTTATATATATATATATATATATATATATTTCTGAATCTTAATTAATGCTTGTGTAGCTCATTTAAAATGTAATTTATAATTAAGAAATATAAGTTAATAGATACTCATATATAATATTTAAGCTTGTATTCATGTTAGTTAGATTTTCTTGCTATATAGAGATATATTTCAATTAGATAGGTATTCTTCAAATCTTTCAGAGACCTTCAGAATATGGCATTTAAAATGTTTTAATAACTTAGGACTTTTCATGACAATGAGACACATCTGCTCCTGGCAACACAAGCTACTTCAAGAGGAAGATGGGCATCAAAGAGGCTTCTTTTGGAGTTGGTTGTCCTTTTGGGCAAGAAACTGCTCTTGCCTGGACTGCTTGATAGGACATGAAGGACCCACAGATAAATGACTGCTGAACTTGCCTAAAGGTGAGAAAGGGCCTTTGGAGTTCCTGTTTCATGAAATAATCTACCAGACATATGCAGGAAACAGAAGAAATTGACTGACAAACTGCCAATATAGGCAGAACTGTCTTTGAAATTTCCTGCTTTATTGATAAGCCTACTGAATACTACAGACCTGTGGGCTGAAGATTGGATGCCCCAATGGTACAAAAGAACTTTGGGTGAATGTCCAGGCTGTGAGATGTCTCTGTCAATTCTAGAGTTTTGGAAGTTGCTTACAATGTACTTCCTGTTTACCTAGGAAACATTATATCCTTCTGAAGTCTTTGATGAAGTTGAAGAATTTATAATTATAGTTACTGTTTTCCTTAGTTATGTTTTAAGTAGATATAAATATTGTAGCTGTAATTCTTGCTTAATAACTGTTTTGTTATGTATAATTTTACCATGCTAAAGTTAAAACCTTCCATTTTGTTTAAACAGAAAACTGAAAATAGTGTGGGAGCTCCTTCTGTCTATGTGTTGCTTTTATTGGTTAATGAATAAAGAACTGACTTGGCCTATAGCATGGGATGAGGAAGGCAGAGTTAGAGAAAAGCCATGAAGCCACTGCAGATAGATGCTGTGAACTTTACCTGGTAAGCCACAGCCACGTGGCAATATACAAATTAACAGAAACGGGTTAAATTAATATAAGAGTTAGCCAATAAGAAGCTAGAGTTAATAGGACAAGCAGTGATTTAATTAACACAGTTTCTGTATGATTATTTCAGGGATGAGCAGGTTGAAATGACCAAGCATCCTCTCTCTGTGCAACAACTTAAGGAAAACAAATTTTTATCTCAGGTAAACTTGATAGTCACCCCTTTCCAACTCCTTACACACTATGATTGAAGAATAAAGAAGAGAAAACTTGGCCCTAAAAGTACATTCATAATGAAATACCCCAGTGTACTCTAAATTATATAGATATTACTGTTAAAGAACAAAGAAATTTTTCAATGTCAAATAAAATTGCATATCTCAAAAATGTACACTAACAAAAATAAGACAGGTTTTGGAGAAATTTTAAATGTTAGGTAATTAAAAGGTAATTTAATTTTGTATGTTTAAATTTATTGCAAGACACTCATGTTATAAGTTAGTGTACAGACTTAGGGATGAATGCTGCTTAGAGAAACTAAATTATATTTAGGAACAGTGCCAGAGTTTGTCAATGATAACTGGTTATTTGACACCCAAGAAGACAAAAATGTTTCCTCATTTTTTTTTTTAATTTCATGATTTTACTTTGGTTTATTCTGTCAGAAACAGTCATTTTCTTACTACCTGAAATTTTTAGCAGGCTCATTAGAAGTTATCTTTTTATCTCTATAGGCATGACAATTTGATATTGTATTCCAATATTCACTAGTCAATCATTGTTTTGTCATGTTTTTATTAGATGTGAATTTCTTAGCCTTGATATGTATTTAATTGGAATATTATATCTTTCTAACATATTTTCTAACTGAGTTAGCATACATTGAAAGCTACATGTTTCTCTTTCGAATTGTTGAATTAAACTGTATGTGTTCAATTACATTGCTTGGGGTCTTTTTTATGTTGCATTTTATAAAATTATCTGACATCCTTTTCTTTCAAACAACTGTCTCCTATTTATTTTCTGGCATTGAGTAATATATTTTAAAGAGATCCATTTTATTTTTGCTTAATTAATTGATAGTCTATCTATTCAGTAAATTTCCAGTGTTGTTTTAATAATTTATTTATTACCGTTACATTAAAAATGTTAATTCAGGCTTCCCTTAATTCAGTTTAATTCAACAAATAATGTGGAAAACTGAAAATCAACAGCACTTTGAAATAAATGAGAAAGTTATTAACATTTTAGTCAAAGTATTAATTGAATATTATGTTTTTAATAGTGATACTTTAAATAATGCTCACATAATTATATTGTTTGCATATAATTCTGAACAACTATCTATGGTATCCCTCTTTTATTACTCAGCATCATAACAATAAACTACATAAAATTCATTACAATTAGGGGAAGAACAAAGAAAAACAGCTAACGATGGAGTGTTGTTTCAGGAATGTATAGTTTTCAAAAGAAACAAGTGTGATTTGTACTTTTGAAAGAGAAAATATTTTCTCAAATGAGTAAGTTATCTTCTTTGAAAAAAAGTAGCTGAGAATAGAGTCATAACAGTTGGCAGATGTGCCTAATTATGAATGCTATTCTAACCCCACTCTTCTAACCCAGAAGAAACTACACTTTTCTTCGATGCTGATAAAACCTAAATTCCAATAATGGATGATTCTTAACACTTGGAATTGTGAAAGTCTTCTATAATAAAATTCCAATGGTTAGGAAACAATTAACAATGGGAGCAGTCAAGAGAAAAAATATTTACAAATCCCAATCTGAAAGGAAATAAAGCTTTAAATAGCTGAGGTGAAATATTAAACCACATTTTAAGAAAAATATAATGTGTCGGGTGTCTGAGATCTTAGTTCTATAGTTCTCTTAATTAACAAACTGAGAATGTTTTCTTTGAATAGACATTCCTTAAACACAATAATGTTCTCTCCCTTTCTTTAGAACACATGCAACAAAAAGACTATTAAGAATGGCACGACTTAGAAGCCTGATTTTCTTTTTGTGATTTTGTTAATAGTTTATCTTACGATTGTTATTACTTTCTCATTAGAAACTTTATGAAGGTTTTTTTAACAATGATTTCAAACAAAATAAAATTTGCCTAGGCACGTCTGACATGGGAAATCACCACCTATTCACACACTCATTCAGCATTTCCTCTTCACTGACAAATTTAGAAATAATTGCTTACGATCTAAACAGTCTATAAATATGCATTGACTTTACCAACAAACTTTAAAATGGATATATTTCCATAAAAATGCATTTGAATATATCAGGATTAGTAGTTTCTGCTCTATAATCTGGCTACCTACTCGTTTTAAAAAGATATTTTCTTTAAAAATTCATCAGGGGATAAAATAATATTCAAATATTTGCATAGAGAATTTTGATAAATTTTGTTTGAAGATTTAAATACTTACCGCCTTTTGTGGTATTTGAACTGCTTATATGAAAATAAAATTTCACTATGTGAAGTATTGTGTATGTGCAAACAGCCTCTCATATTTTATTTAATAAAAAAGTTCTTTCTCCTTTTTAAAAAGAATTTCTTGTTGAAAAGGATGCCCCAAACTCTCTCTCTCTCAAGGCTAATTATGGCAGAAAAAAAATTACCGTTTGTTACTATCTGAAATGCTTTAATAAATCAAGCATAAATCAATCATAGTGTACTTAACATAATTAATTTACATTTCAGAATTCTTCTCTCAAACTAATAATATGCACTTAATTTTACTGTTAGATGAAATTTATTTAAACAAATTGGCAATGTTATTTTTTTAAGTTTTCTTTTGTGCAAATTTATGGCAAAGGCAAGTTCAAAATTAATAATACAATTGATTTTGATAAAATAATCAATGAACTTCTAAAGACTGAATAAATATATGATTCCTTTCCAGAATGTTGTTTTCAAATATTCCATATTATAATACTTGGATTTTTTAATATTATGCATTATCAGACTTCAATTTGTTTAAAAAGTATCAAATACTAACCTTGCAGAATTTCTCTCCCTACATTTATCTTTAGAATGCAAGCTTGAACAATATACTTAAAATGAAATTCATATTGTAATGATCAACTTGTGAAAAGATATTGGATGTTTTCAAGCCTTACCCAAAATGATCTCTGAATTCATCATTAAGGACTAAATTAAGACATCAAATATAGGTCAAAGACAACCTTAATAGTTGTTATTCTTTTGGGAAATATATAATGAATTACTCCTAAATGGGCTTGAGTTTGTGGTATGGGTACAAGCTCTGTTCTGTTTTATAAAAGACTTATTGAATCATTTCCTCACTTTCAGTGTTCACAATTTAGTTCTCAATATTTCTCTTTTTATATCTGGTTAAGAAGTAACAAATATATATTTGAAGAGAATATGTTTTTTGATACTACTCTTCTGCTCAATGTTGTTGTTCTTCTTCTTTGGTTAATATGTTATACTATACAATTATATGAGCACATATCTCTAAACACTGCCTTTTATTTTATAAGATACTTCCTTTTTATTAGAGACATAGACATACATGCAAACTTTCCACAACTATCCATTATGGTTTAAAATTTTAGTCATTACTTCTACTTTGAAAATGGATTCTTGTTAGACATTCTCTAATGTGTTTATTCACTGATTATTCTGTATTTTAAGTCTATTTCCACATATCTGTGCTCATCTAACAGTTATTAATCTGTATTTTACAAAAAATTCTATTACTTGAGCCAATTTGTTTCACTGTTTTTCTAATTCAAGGGTTTATTCACCAAGGTCATACCATAAACTACTCTATTATTTTTTATTGAGACAAGGTTTCTCTGTAGCTTTGGTGCCTATCCTGGAACTAGCTCTTGTAGACCAGGCTGGCCTCAAACTCCCAGAGATCTGCCTGCCTCTGCCTCCCAAGTGCTGGAATTAAAGGCATGTGCCACCACTGCCTGGCAGACTACTCTATTATTAACCAGGTAACTTTCTAAAATGTATTTAAACTTGCTTTATGTTTTATTTTGGTGGTGGTGATGATGGTTTGGTGTGTGTGTGTGTGCTCTTTTAAAGAAATCACTAGTGTTCTCAGTGGACTTTCTGTGGCCTTCTTAACTATCTTGTCTACACAGTGGACAATACACTATGAAAGCTTAGAAGTAAACATGTCATAAAACAAACCAACTTATAGGAGGTAAAATTCCAGATAATTCATTCAACAATTAACATGTATCATTTGATCATTTTGAAAATATGAAAAAGATATTATTCTATTTCACATCATTTTATCTGACATGAAGTTTCATTTCACCAAGGTTTTTACTTTTAGTTAATCATATATAAATATTTTATAAGGTTACTAGTAAAAGTCTTATCTCTTTTGCAGACAAAGATGACTTCAAGAATTAATGGTGAAAGTTATTTCTGGAGATGAAATGCATGTGCTTTGATCTTGGGAAACTTAATTACCATCTCTGTATTTTAGTTTTTATCTGAATAATACAGTAAAATAATATATCATATATTAGATTGTATTATTCAAACACTAATTGTTGAACTAGTACTTGGTTTATAAAAATTCATATGAAAAAGTCACCATGAAACCAACGCTAGTTTAAAAAGCCTTTTAAGTCAGATGAGGGTGGCACATGCATTTAAACCCAGCTCTCAGGAGGAAGAGGCAGGAGGATCTCTGGGAGTTTGACAACAGCCTGGTATTTAGAAAAACTTACAGGACAGTCAGGGCTACACAGATACACCTTGTCTAAAAAATACACAAACAAACGAGCAAGAAAAGCATCAACAAACAAACAATCAAAAGTTTAAACAGAAAAAAAATACTAGATGACATTTGACACAGATTCTTCATTATCATCAAAGAAACTAAAACTGATATAATTTTATAAACTTAAAGTATAATAGTTGATAATTTTTAGTATACATAGTGGGGAAAGTGTTGTGACTATGTATAGTGATACACATACATATTATATATCTAGTGTACAATATGCTCTATATGTTGTCATATATTGTCAGGAGACAATCTTAGTCTGGTACAAACTTGGTTCTTCTTTCCACAGATTAGGATTTTGCTCTATGTTTCAGGATTACAGCTAATCATCAGAGACTGAGACATTCCTATTAGATGATTCCTAAACAGTCTGAAAAAGGATTTTCTTATCTAAGGTCTATTCAGGCTAACACATACCAATTTAAGATTAACACATAAAATTTAAGGTTATGAAGATTCATTCAAATTAACAAAAACTAACTTAGAGGTGTCAAAATAAGAATTATGTGTTTACCAAATGTTTAACACCAAGCTTCTAGCTAGTTTAATAAGTGGTATTTAGGTATTTAATAGATTATATATACAATAAATTATATAGATATAATTTATTAAATACTTCATTTAATTTAATAATTATAATTTTATATATTTATAAAAATATTTTTTATATAAATTATAAAATAATCGGAAAGAGGCACCCCATGGCCTATCAAGGGCAGTGCTGGTCTCTGTGCTCAATCAGTCACTGCTAATGGGCTATACCCCAATTCACAAGCCCCCTTTTCTCTTGTTCCCATTTGGCTCTCATGTTGTTTCCTTTATCACTTTTCTTTGCTTTCTCAGGAGACAATCTTAGTCTGGTACAAACTAGGTTCTTCTTTCCACAGATTAGGATTTTGCTCTATGTCTCAGGATCACAGCTAATCACCAGAGACTGAGATATTCCTATTAGATGATTCCTAAACAGTCTGAAAAAGGATCTCCTTATCTAAGGTCTATTCAGGCTAACACATACCAATTTAAGAATATATGCCTAACTTTCTTTCTTTTACTAGCATTGGTAGGCTCCAGAAATCAACTTGGAATGCCCCCAAACATGTCAGATTCACTCAGATAAGTACCATCCCACATGTTCTTGGTATTTGTGGGCCTGAATAGACTTTAAATAAGGTCTATTCTTGACAGGTCATGGGGGGCCTCTTTCCAAATGCCCAACTCGGGGAAAAAAAAGATTTTCTGGAGATCAGTCATTTCATTATAGAATATGTATATATGTACAATAATGCATATATACATATATGAATACATCCTTTGTCTTGTGACACCCCCTCCCTCCATTACCAGGACCGAAGGAAAAAAAATTCCTTAAACTTAACTTTTTTTCTTCTGTACTGCCAGGATCTTGCCAGGTTCAAGTGGCACCAGACAGTTCCACAGAGCCTGTACTGTGAAGTAAAACAACCATATATCCCAGGACATGGCCAGCACACCAGCTTTCTCATGTCCCCCAAGATACTGATGACCCAGATCAACAGGAAACTTTCCCAAGATCTCGGCACCCTGATTTTCTCTCACCTGCCACCATAAACTCACTATTTTATAATAAATAAAACTGAGGAATGTAATATTTGCATTCAGGCACACCAGACCTACTCTTTGGAGACCTGGAAGTGTGTATCATCCCTGTGCACATGCCTAGTATGCCTTAGCCTGCTCTGTGGTGCCATACCAACTCCAGTGTCGTCTGTGTGACATGGCATACGTCATAATGCCGGAAGGGAGCTATGTGTCCTATGGGACTTGGCTTCCTGGAGGTCAATGGCAGACGGCCCAGTATTGGCTGTCGTTGAGGCATAGATGGGTTTCTCGATTAGCTGGCTATGCAGGATATGGGCTTTGCACAATCTCTTTTAATAATGATATTCTTTATATCTACAAGACAAGGATTATCTCTTCAGGAACAGCTCTGGGATAGGGAAGCACAGTATGGGAATGTGTAAGACTACAGCAGAACCCTTGTCATACACGGGGTGTATGATGAGCATGGGAATAGATGGGTTAATGTTGATGGACAAAGAGTGTTATATTATACTTTGAACTTTATGGATAGGTTTGCTAGATCCCAACCCCCATGGTGTCTGCTGCATAAGAAGGTACAAAAAAGTATATTTCAGCAGGTGCAGAGAGCTCTTAAGCACATTTGGTCACTAGATGAGATAAAGAAAGGGTTAGAAAGAAGAGCTTGGGGAGGGCCATGATAGCAATAATGAAACAGAAACTTTCTATTCCTAGATAAGATGAAATCACTTGTCTGAGGTTTATGTTCCCAGGGACAAGAGTTCCTCTTCAAATTATATTTTATGTCTAACACCTGTTGCTGATAATATGCTTTTCTTAGAAATCGCTGTTGTAACCAAAGGAAGCCTTCATCCTGTGCCAACTGATGATACATGACCTTCTAATTTGTTCCTTGTTTGAATACTATATAATGAAAACATGAATTCAGTAAAATCGCAGCAGATTCAAACCACTCTTTTTTGTGTTGTGTCTGTCTGTCATTGCTGACCTCGTGCCTTCCTGAGTACCAAGACCCTGCTTTACCCATGGTCTGAGTGGCTTCACTGAGCCAGTCTGTGTCATGTGATCTCTATGGACATGCATTGTGCACCTACCTTTCAATGGTGGAACACAGCCTACTTTCTCCCTTTTCTTCTCTATCACTCACTGCCTCTCATTCCCTCCCCATGAGGCTGCTCTATGCACCCTTTTCCTCTCCCCTCTCTCCTTCCTTTCCCCCAATAAAAACTCTAAACACAAGTTCTTGTGTTGTCACTCTTTTTCTCTCACCTGCATTTTTTAATTATAACAAATTTCACAATAATTGTTTGTGACAGAATCTAGAAACATAGAATATGCTTATATTAGTCATTTGCCTTCACTTGGATCCTAATAAAGCGAAATAATTGAGCAAAAATGATTGTGGAGTTTTGTGGATAAATCCAAAAATGTGAATAATAGATTCTAGTATCTTCACTATTTATGTTATTTCCATCATAAATTATGTAACTCAAATATTTTTATAAAGCAATCTTCTCTTTTATCATGTATAGCACGTCTTCCTGAATTTTCTCCTTCATGAATTAAGGCAGATGATGCTATCACTTCCATTCTTTTTGGTGAGAACTAATAGTGTTAACATATACAAAATGCTTAGATAATATTTGATAAACAGATAATAAACATTTCAAGTTGTCTGATTGCTATTGATAATTTAAGATCATATTTACCACTTTTTCACTATTCTGATCAACAACATTTCATGTAACTATTTTCTTGTATTGAGAAACCTTTGGTACCAGAACCCATATATGACAAATGTGCAAGTGTACATCTACCTAGGGAAGTGAGATTAGCATGAAATTTGATTCCCATATATCAAAATAATGATTCCTTCATTTATGATAGCCATTGATACTTCAGTATAATAACAACAACAAATGGAATACACAGCTTTAAAGTTAATGTGATTATTTTCCATTAATTGTCTCTTCTAGATGACTGGGGACTTTTAAATTTTATGAAATTTAAAAATTGAGACAAAATATAAAATGAAATAGTAACCTCAGTGTGATAATTAGGTATGAAACATTTTCTATAACAAAGAGTGATAGTTGATTTGTCAACTTTTATAAGATTAAATGTAAATAGTAATAGTTTTATGATCATAATCTCAGGGAATTTGACCTAATAATTTGAAGGCCCAGGTAGAATAAAAAGACTAGATTCACTGAGGTAGAAGAAATTCCAGCAAGCTGCCTTCAGATGCTGTTAGTATCATCTTCTCTCCTTTATCTTGAGGCTGCAGTTTTCCACTGCTGATTTTGGAGGTACAAACCTCTATAAACTCATGAGTGAATTTCTAATAATAAAAAGCCTTTCCATATATGCACATTCTAAATCTAATTAGTTTGGTTTTATTGAACAATTCCAAACAAAGAAATAATAGAGATTTGCTCAGATTTCTGGTTGTCTTAGTTAAGAAAACATACTAAGCCCAAGGAGAATGTCATTAAGAAACTTGTACTCAACCTACATGGAACAGCACAAGGTGCCAAGATAATTTTAAATACAAGAAGAATATTATTAAAGAAAATGGTGATGATATCAGACAAATTTTGATTTGGAGTATTCTATTGCTGTATACTGCCTGAGATAATTTATATTTATTTATCAAACCATGGACCCCTGGATCTTAGAAAAACACATAATTAACCATGAACAAATATTTCTCAAAGCTTACCAACTTCATCTGAGGATGAATCTTAAATTTAATGGTAATTTTTTTGGTAAAATTTTGAAAACTAGCCATTTGCGTTTGAAAACTATTTCTTTCTGTCATTTATTACTGACCTTTTAGCCTTTTGTTGAAAATAATCATTCCATATACATAGTTCCAATACCAAGGGATATTAATTAATGATACATTTAATGAGAAAATATATTTTTAGCTTTTAATTTTATTTTTGAGTATTTATGCAAATATATGTACTATGTCAAGCATAGTATCTCCATTTCTCTTTTCCTTCTCTTTAAATACATCATTCATCTCTTATTGATTTTCTTTGGTCTCCTAGAAGTTTCCTTCTACTTTTTTGTCCATTACAATTACATAATTTTTCTATATGAGATCTTGGAATAATGACTGAGAAAAGACATAATAGTTGTCTTCCTATGATTGACTTAATTCTCTCGTGTGTGTGTGCATGTGTGCATGCAAGTGTGTGTGTGTGAGTGTTTCTTATTTCTTTATGACAAGGTCTCAGTGTACAACCCTGGCTGTCCTGGAACTCACTGTGTAAATCAAGTTGGCCTCTAACTCATAGTGCTCTGCCTGCCTTTGCTTACTGAGTGCTGGGATTAAAAGCCTAATTCATTTCAGGTGCATAGTTCTTCCTGCAAACAAAATAACTTTATATAAATATGAATGCCTTTCAGATCCATGGTGAATATGTTGGATTAAGAATTAGAGATGAAGAACAGTTATCATATAGTTTGGTGATTGTGGGATATGTTCTTCTGTCTTTTGTCCAAGTGGCAGAATCAATCAGCTGTAAGAAAGGAAGTTGGGTACAGAGTGGGCTTTCATTTCCTTTCCCTTGAGTACTTCAAGAACTGTAAGTTCTTGTCACTCAGCTGACTGTATTTAAGCCTTATAATGAAATAATCTTTTAAGTGTCTCACAGAACAAGACTTTTACCATAGAATAAAAAGTGGGTCTGACAATGACAATGAGTTAACATGGTGCTTGTTTACCATGAACTGTTTAGGTTCCCATCACTCCACAAACTGGGTGTGGTGACACACGTGCTATACAAAGTCTCCATCTCCATAGGTGAAAGGTAGGAAGTTTAGAAATTCATAGTCATTCTCATCTACACAATAAGCTCCAGCTAAGGTCAGTTCAGGTTCATGAGGCAGTTGCTTCAATCATGGAAGACCTGAAGCAGCGGGATTGCTGACAAGTGGGATAAGTTTACAGCCTCAATCTCAAATCTTTTCTCAAAGAACTGACAGGAAAGCCAGTATTGGTGAAATTTTAGTGAGGAACAGAATATAAGGACTACATAGTTTCTGTTTCTGTAGATGGCTACAAAAACATGTGTCTTGCAAATACAGAACATTGTCTGACTATCTGGAAAAAGTTCTAATGGAGTTTAATAACATCCTTTGTATTTTATATCAGAGTCATTGAAGATGAAGAGAGAGATGGGAGAAATAAGAGAATAGCATCTCTGGGGAGAATATATATGTGCTTATATATGTGTATATAATATGTATGCACATATATGTATTATATATGTATATATTCTAGAGTACACACACACATATATACATACATACAAGATTTGATTTTTTTCAATTATAAAAAAATTACCCTCCTTTAAGTACAGGTATGGTAGAATACAGTTTTAATCCCAGTACTCAGGAGGCAGAAAAAAGGAGAGCTCTGAGTTTTCTACACCATTGCCATCATATGGCATGATTGGTGGTCCACCAGGAGCTCATTTGGGTTTTCATCTCTCTGAAGATATGTGATGTGAAATATCTTTTTATATGTATATTTGCCGTCTTTGTATTGTTGTTGATATGTGTCTTAATGACTTCAGCATATGACACACATAAAAAACATAACCCAAACATTCCTTGCTTTTAAATCTATCCTACCAGAGATACTACTACTCTGCCTGTTATAGTATTATCAGAATGCTGTATCTTATAAACACATTTTCTTCTAACCTATGTGCAACTTTAAAATTAAATATTGAGTCTTTTTTTTGTCCACCCTGATATCTGTGTATGTTTAGTCTGTGACATTTACAGTGGGTACTAATATACATTGAGTGGTACTTAATGCAATTGGCAGTGCTCAGACATGGTGCCTATGCACTTTATTCTTATGTTTGGTTCTATTCTTCTCTCTGCCTTTCGTTTTAATTGAGAATTTTATATGATTTCATTGTGTTATGTTCTTAGCATATTTTTGTGCTGATAACATAATTGTCATTTTTTTCGTAGATGACATTTTTCCCTAGAGTTTCTGATATGCATCTATAATTATTTCAAGTGCACTTAAAACAAAATGGAATAGAAAAGAAACAAACAAAAGTAACATAAAAAAACAAGAGCAAAAATGGTATTACTTATGTAGCCATGGCAGATCTGGAATTTACTTTGACCTCAAAAATGAAAATGTTATATGTGTGTGTGTGTGTGTGTGTGTGTGTGTGTGAAATTTCATATGCATATATATGAAATTACTCTGGAATTATATAATAAAGAACATCTCTTTTTATACTTTTTTCAGAATTTATAAGAATCATGAGTTAACAGTAAAGCAAAGATGGAGTTTGGGTGATATAGATATGGTGATGTGAACTCATCTATTTTCTTAAGCATAAAACTCTGATAAAAAGTATTGATATCAGAGAGGCTAAATATGTATTGGGGCAGAAGGTACAAAAGATTTATATGTAAATTTCAACAATTATTCTTTTGAATCTAAATCTCCTGTAAAGGCAAAATAAACTTTCAAAAGTGAAAAGAGATCAAATATTTCCAAGGATGCTTCAGAAAAATAGGCATAGGTGTGGAATTCATGCACAAACCAAACACCACAGGAGGCTTTGCCACAGGTGTTATGGATGACCATTTGATTCTTTCCAAAACTTTATATATCCCAAAATATTAGTAAATCTCTAGCATTTAAGTGTTTTATTTCTGTGTATCCTAAGAATATAAATTTATATGTAATTTAGTATAACTACCTAATGTAGTCATAACCATTGTTTCCCTAAAGTTGTGGGCTTGGTAATAAGTAAGCAGGAGAATCTATGATTCCACAATTACTTAAGTATTAAATATTTTTCAAGTTATAAGCATAATTAAAGGAGAATTATAAATAATAGGAAGGAAGTTATAAGGAAGCAAGCATTCATAGATGCTTTTCTATGCAGGTACTTTCTTTCTTACCATTGTAATGTTGAAAATGGTAAAAGCAGCAAAAAGTATGAAATTATAACAGTTACAAGAAAACATCACAAAAGAAAATTGTAACAACAAGGAAAAAGCATGATTTTCCTTTTCATAGACTTTCGTATTTCTCTGATTTTCTTACTTTTCTTTGTAGAAATTCAGGAGGTAATTTGGAGTATACCTTCCTCTTTTAATTAAAAAAAATCTATACTAAGGGAACACTCCTTTTTGAAACTTTATTACCTTTTTCAGTTGTTTACAGCATTCAAAATATATTAATTATTTAGCATAGAATGGGTTTGTTTAAAACTTTAGAGAAAATGCCTCTAGTACAATATAACACATCCCCATTTTATCCACCACTGCACAGAAGATTGATAAATGGCCTAAGTGTTTGCAGAGTGCTTTAGGGCTCATTTCTATTATCCATGACTTGTGGATACTTCAAATTCTCTGTTAATTTTTCAGTGTTCTTATATGCTCTAGAGAAAAATCTAAATAGTCCCACAAAGTCCCAGAGAAATCCCTCAAATGAGATTAAGCAATAGGGATAAAATATGCTTTTGTCCATATAGACCTCTTAAGTTAAATTTTGGAAGGTGATATACATGGATTACTCAATACAAAAGCTTTTGATTAGTGTTACTTTACACTTACCCTGTAAAGGACAAAATCAATCAAACAGTACATCAAGCACGTTTTCAGAACGTTGCATTATTATCAGTAATTTATTTGAAAATTACTTGCAGTTAATATGAGCATTCTCAGAAAACAAATTTTGTCTTTTCCTTTTTCTTTACTTCCTACTAGTATTCTCTTTTCCTTAGTAGTATACTTATCATGTCTTTATGGGGATTTTAAAATTCATCAAACCCACCCCACACCCAAAGACCACAACAATTTCTAAAAGCCTTAGAGAAGATATCATGACAGAGAAAGAAGTGCATATATCTTTACTATACATAAATACTTGTTTATGGCTTGCATTGTTGTGCGTGCTTTAAACGATAACTGTCCCCACCTTATACAGTTGAATGAACCCATTTACTTTCAGTACAGTACCCCAGATGTCATTGTTCCGAATATTGTCTTTTGAAGCAAAGATAATCTTTTCTGATTCTTCAAATTTAACTTACAGACTCTTTATAAGTGGCACTAGGTCAGTGCTGCCATCAGTAGAACAGCAACTGACCTTGGCAGTTCTAATATTTTCAACATTCAGTTGGTCATGATTGACTCACTAGAAAACAGCTCATTATTTATCGTGCTATCTGTTACTGAAATGCTTTGATTTCGACCTGAGTGCTTTTCTTTTGCACCTGAGCAGTGTCCAATTACAGACCCCTGCTGAATTGAAAAGTAATCTCTTTTTTGTGCATTCCTTAATTTTATGCCTTTCAGTTATTCTGTCTCCCTGCAGGGCTGTTTCCCTTTGTGTGGGTAATATCCTATCTAGACTGTATCATTTCTAGACTGTCCCAGTGGGAAGTAATGCTATTACATGATCTTGTCTTTTCTCTATTGTTCTTCCCCCTTAATTATGGAATAGAAGTTTATGTAATGTTTGGCAACCCATGATTGTTTGAGGAAGACAATTATCATATGTTCATAAAAATATTAAAAGAAAATTCCAAAAACAAATTCATATATTGGTTCAATTCAGAAGAAAGTATAAAAATAAAAATTCTATGAAGTAATTGAGAGTTCACCCCAATCTAAATTGGGGAAACCATTGCTACAAAATGTTACTTGTTTTTCTTGGAATAAATATCCCAATAGTAATATTTTCTAGATTTCAGACACAGTATAGAACTAAGGTAGATATTCATTATGAGTTGGCATTTGTTTTGTACAAACTCAATGGAATCTCACAGAAGTTTGGCACAATTATTTAATGTTGCGAAAGTGCACTTAACCTAAGTATTTGAAAATAGAATTACAATTAATAGATGGTATGTTGCTATGCCATTATCACTTTTCTTCCAAGAAAAAGATACTCTGTCTATAATATCAAAGCTCAGTCAAATCTGCATTGCTATAAGGAGAGTTAGAAACCAAATTATTCTCAACAGACACTAAATTTAATGCTATGTTTTGTATGCAATATCAATTTTATGATAAATACATTTCTGTGTACATAGAAATTTGGAGCAAAAGTAATTCTTATTGTTTGTATAAGTATGCCTTCAAGAACTATGTATTAAAGTCTTGGTCACAAAAGTGAATCTATTCTGATTATTGTGTGGACTTTCAGGTTAATGGTTACAAAAAGTCTTTAGGTCATCAAAAATGTATCTTTGAATCAGGATTTTAATTTTTCTCCATCATGCTCTTCCTGACATTTCCATAAGCACAGCTACCAGATGTAGGCATATATTAACACACATACACAAACACACACACATACACACACACAAAGACACACAGACACACAAATACTCAGCATTAGAAGGAGATTTAAAATTATCTATTTACTAAACATAATTTCCTTTTAGAGAACAAAAATCTAACTAAAATTGATGGATAAAAATCATAACAATAATACTGAATGAAAAATAAGTGACAAGCACACTGTAAAGAAATTTAATCACAGGTGTTCAATTCTGATTATTACTATGAAAGAGTTAAAAGTTTCATTTTCAAGCACATCTAACAATTAATGAAATATCTCAAGGCACAGTCTGTTCATCACACAGAGAACACTATTAAAGATAAATTTATTCGAAGGCTGGCTCTCCAGGGCAAGTGTCCACACAAAAGTTTGAAAAAAAATTTTCTCTAAAGTCTATAATTTCTATGAGAAAAATAATTTTAATAGTCTCTAGATTGTAGAAATTCTAGAGATACTCATATAGTCAGATTTCTTTTACATGAATTAAATTCACTTTGAAACTTAAGTTGAAAATTTCAAATTAAGGAATATCTTAGATACAAGAATATGAGATTTGCTATCTCTTCACTGAATGGTGGGAAATTGAGAATGGAGAACATTATTAGAGTGTGCCTAAAGTAAATTAAATGTTGTTCCATTTGGTTGAGTAAACTGAGGAAATAAAAGCATAGTTTCGTGGTTTGAAAGAAAATCGCTCTCAACAGGATTGGGACTATTATGAGGTATGGCCTGATGGAGTAGGTATGATCTTGTTGGAGGCAGTGTGTCACTGTGGAGGTGAAATGTGAGATCTCATTCTCAAGCCACTGCCAGTGAGGCAGCTCACTTCCTGTTGGCTTTGGATCAAGACGTAAGGAATCTATGCTCCAGCTTCATGTCTACTCACACGCCCAGCAACATGTCTGTCCACACCTGCTTCCTGCCTTTATGATAATGGTCTAAACTTCTGAATTGTAACTGAGCCACCCCAATTAAATGTTTTCCTTGAAAAGAGTTGCCATTTTCATTTTATCTCTTCACAGCAATAGAAACCCTAACTAAGACACATGGAATCAGGGAAACTCTTTGAGAAATCATTTTATTAGATAAAGTGAAAGGTAATAGAGATCTGTGATTTACTTTCAATCAAAGAGTCAAAAGAATAAGAAAATAGGTATAAACAAACTTAGTACCCAGATAAACTGTCAGCACTGGGTCTGAAAATATGTGAATTCATAAGAGAGAGAATAAAGAAAACTTTGGAGCTTAGAAGAATGCATGTGAAGGAGAGAACATTTTTCCATAATTCACATTTTAGCATTACTTAAGTGGTGTCAGAAACCAATTCAGTGCATGGTTAAGTTCTTACAAATGAAATAATATTCAAGAATCAAACATCCAAATATATCTTAGCAACAGAAAAATACACTTAGGTGTTCGAAATTAACTTTCTTCATATGCAAGAATGTTCCTTGGCTATATATTTTAATTTTTAAGCATCTTACCTATAAATAATTTACCTAACTTTTTTATATTTGAAACTAAAATCTTTTATATTACTTCCTATGTTTTCAAAAATTCTGCTTAATTCAGTAATATTTTCATAAATCTAAATAAAAGCATTTGTTTCTCTTTTTTTACCTAAAATATCATAAAGCACAGAAGTTGTGGGCAATTAAAGGTAAGCTAGCATTGGTAAATTATGTAAATATGAGAAAAAATCCTTTAATGTTATAAATCTAATAGTTTCTTATTGTCTATTGGAATATAATCTCCCGCAGAAGAAACTAAAACTGATATAATTTTATATTAAAATCATGGACCACATTTATTACCTTGGATGTACTAGATCAACAATACATTTGTTGTATATAAATGCCTAATATTAACACAAGTGATTTTAATTAACAATGTGATCAGACAAATATTTTCCACTATTTCTTCTCTTTGTTAGAGATATCTGTTGTTTCCAGACAAGTATTCATGACAAGGAAACTCAAAAATTCCATAAACAGTTTGAGGCTATTTTGAGAATTTCAATTTTAATCACTGACAATTTCTAAATGATTTGATTGGGGGTTTTAAAGTCTTGTTATATATCTAAGAGAAATAATTGGAAAATCATGCTACATTTTCAAAATAATTTCTTGCATTAACTAATTTAACCTGGTGGAATACTGTTTACAGATCTAGAGCAGAACAAATCATGCTGCAATAAGTAGAGTAACTCTTTCAAAATTATGACTTTAAAATATTTAATATTTCATAAGATTCATTCTGTATTAATTTTGATATACTAATAGGTATTATTATAATATATAAAATCTTTTTCATAATACTTTAACTTATTTTATTTCTATATTGTAATTAAATGTAAGATACTAAATGAATGTAAAGAATATTTAGAATAAAACTAAAAATAGATATATCATGTGTCATATAATTAGTTAATAATAGTTAGAATCTTGTGTACGGAAATATATATTCTGAAATTACAAGTAAAATCTGTTCACATAAAATAATTTTATATAATTTTGATTAATGTTGCTAGGGAAAACATATGATACCACTAATAAAGTACCTCAACTGAGACATGCTAGAGAAATAGGAAAAGGTTAAGAAGACATGAAAATGAAAATGCCCCTTGCCCTCACCACCTGGAACTGATTAAATTTTCTTGTTTACTGAGTCAAGAGTTTTGACATAGCTGACCTGAGAATGACCTCTAGAGAAACTCTACACAAAACCTATTCTCCCTTCTTAAAAATATCACAAGCAAGGTTAGTAAAACAACTAGTGATCCATGCTGAGGATAAAAACATAGGTCATAACCCCTCTGGGTTACTTATGTACAGCAAAATTGCTTTGATTCATTTGATTTCTTTTGAACCATGTTTTTGTCATAATATTTCTTCCTCACAGTACCCTCATAAATCTTGTTCTAATTTTATTTATAAAATCATCATATGATATGAAAGAATAAAGTAACAGATTTTTTAAACTCACCCAATCTTGCTCATGTATTTCTCCCTTTAAATATTGTAACAACCAAGCTCCCTAATTGCTACATATCTCCTGCTGCAGCAGCATTTCTGTGAGTTCCTTGCCTATCTTGTACAAGATTCTCTTCAAGTATATCTGGCTCATTTACTTAATTAAGATTTTTTTCTAACTCTCTAACTTTTCTTGAATCTAACCTGTGTTGAAATTTGTGTAGCACCAAGGCAGAACATCAGTTATAACTGATAGAAAGTACTGAAACTTGGATATTTGAAGAATGTCCAACAATGGACATTTGCACAACCTCAATCTTTAATTTGTATGAATAAAAAGCTACACGGCATTAAATGTAATTATATGCTCTTTCTAGGAAATATTACAATATGCATGCACCTCCTGTTTTGTGTTTGCACAATGTAAAACGGATTTTAGAAACACCCCAAAACTATGCTCATCCAACCTAACTCATCCAAAAGATAATCATCCATTATTGAGTAATATATATCAAACATATAAAAATAGGTAAGCAAAAATCACAAGACCACATAGGTAAATGTGACTAAGCAATATGTGACCCCCTCCTTAACTCCTTTAAACAATTATTTTGAATTAAAATCTTGCATGGAGCACAGTGTGGCCCTGAATTAAAGAATCTTCCCAAGTTATAGAAGTATATAATATCACCACTACAACCAGCTCTACCCTTTCTATTTTTTTTTTCTGGTGGTGGCAATTATTTTATAAACTTATTCATGAATAACAGTTTGAACTACTGGTAGGTCTGAAAAATATTTATTATTACTAGAGTGCAATGCATTATGTCCCTGTATTATCAATGGGCTGAATCTCTCAGTAACTTGCCAATAAACATATAATGCAATGCTATGCTTTGCTGATTTGTTTTGTTTGTTTTCAGGTTTTTGCCCCCTTTATCTGACAGAAAAGTAGAACAAAGCCCATGCGAAAACAATGCTATATGTAATGAGTTATCTAGAAGTCACTTTATTTCCAGAAGGCAGTTTAGTTAAAATATTCAGCAGTGTAGAGTTTCATTTCTATTCAATCATTTTGTGATAGGCAGAATTCCAAAATGCCTACCTTTTACACAGTTATCTGTTTAAATCTTTGGGCTTTGGTGAATCTGATATGACTGTGATTATGTTACTTTAAGTGGTAATAGGAATTTGGCTGATACAATTGCCTTAAATAATCATTTGACTCAGCACTTATCAAAAAGATTGTTTGAGAGGACTTAAGTTAGTAATATGAGATTTCAGAAGCAGCATTTTCCAGTGGCTATAAGAAGATTTCACAGAAATTGGAAGTGTGAGCGGGTTCAACATTCACTAAGTATCTGAGACAGATGAAGCCATGGAGCTAACAAATTGTCTAGGTATGAATTGTGCCCCTGACCATTATTCAGAAAGAAAACCCTCAATAACATGAACAGTGGAGTTTTCCCTTACAGATAAAAGGCAACGTATTTAACACCTCTAGTATGTGTTTGTGAGACATTATGCAAGAAGCTAGCTGAACCTGCATGGATTGCCTAGCCTCCCAAATTTTGAAAGATAGAGTTTTATGTGGCTAGGTTTGTAACAATTCTATGAGAAAACTATGAAAATGAATACAACACTTTACTTTACATAGATAAGTGAATTAAGCCATAGACAAAATGACATACCATTCTTGTCATTCTTCATATTTTTCCTAGTACATGTGCGTTATATTTCTTTATTGACAACTATCTATGAATAGCACAACACTATATTTTTCAAGCAGTAAAATGTGTTATGATTCAACAAATTGGAAAGGAAATAAAACATCAATTACTGAATTATTTAACAGACTAATGTGGGAATTATTTTTCTCCAAATTTATCCCCTAATTATTTGAAAACACTTTCCTTTTTCCTTGGAAGTAATAAACTCATTAAACTCCCCATATTATTAGGTTCAAAATCTCTCTGGATATCTATAATAGCTTTACTATACATATAATCAATGAATTATTTTTCAAACAAGCTCTTGAGGTAAGATTATTTTTTCTAACTTAGCTAGTTTCATTATTTCATACTGAATGAAAGTCTGTTTGTGTTTACAAACTTGAGAAATAAATATAAAATCAACCTAATCAGGATTTAAAAATAAATTACACCAAGTTAATGAAGTGTTAGCCATCCTATTATGGAAGAGAAAAAGCTACTGATATAACTCTAGAATCTTTCATTTCTTTTTTTGTCTTTTTTTTTCCAATGGCAACAAAGAGTTCCCTTTATTGATATTTAGTTCCTAGGTCTCTACACAACTTGTATCTTGTTTAGTTTTCTTCATTATTGACAATGTCAAAAGTGTATACAATGAAATATCTACCACCATTGCCTCCTCCAACACCCCCCTATACTCTTTAATATGTTCTCCTCTCTAATTAATATCCATTTCCTTTTCTTGACAATCCAATAAGCCTAGTTAATGCCACCCATGTGTGCACAAGTATGGGGCAATCCACTTGAAAATGGCCAAGATACCATTGGCCATACCCTTAAAAGGGAATGGTTCTCATTCCCTTAGAAACCATCAACTGCCAATATTCCATCTGTAAAGTGTATTTTCTGGAGATTGTCTCTGCCATTTATGCTGGAATTTTGACTTACTTGATCTGGTGCAGGTCTTGAGAAAGTATTGAGAGCTACTATGAGTTCAACAGTGCAATAGCTTTGTAATATTAATAAAAATTTCACAGCTGTCCTCCCTGTCCTCTGGCTCTTAACATTGCTTCTGCATTTAAATCCTTGATATTCCCTCAGATGAACTGCTGGAAGGTTGGATGATAAGGTGAATGATTTAGACCCTTGAGTTAGACTGTATTCGTTTTAAGTGACCTGTCATGCAAAAGAATTGTGTCATAATATGGTATTAGAAACTTAAAAATATGGCCTCCATATATGACATCAACTATGTGCACATCATTGCATATCTGCTTGTATATGTTTCTTGAGAATGTTAGTGTGTAAATACAGGCGAATTCAGTAATAGGTATTGAGAATGTGTGTTAGTGTCTCCAAAAAGATCACCGAGAGAGAGATGTTTTTACTAGGAGAATTCACTAGGTTCATGAGTCCTGTTCCTGAGTTACTTACTTCATAGCAGGCCCAAATAGCAGCATTTGCTTACATGCAAGATTTTTTTTCTTAGTTGTAAGAATTAAATAATCTGCATAAATTCTACTTCAAATAATTATAAAATTAGAATGCTGATTATAATAATGTAATAATGTCCAAGTTAATAAAAATATATAAAGTTTTAAAAAAGTTAAACTTGTAGTTTTTATTCAATATTTCTTAGGCACAAATTACATCAAAGTAAATAAATAGTTAAGGTCCCCAAGTAATTGCTAAGTATTGAATTTCTTTTATAATGGACTTAAATATGTAAGGGTTAAAATTATGAAAAAAGTAAATGATAATTTTAAAGAATTTCTTTCTATTTGTATTTGCATTTGTTTTGTCAGTAGTTTGTAACATGTATAAAATGGTGTAATTTATATGAACATGCTAATCATATTTATTGGCAACCAGATTTTAACTCTCATTTTGTGGAATAAAGTAGAAGTGTAATAGTTTGAATATTAATGGCCCCCATAGGTTCATAAGTTTGAATACTCGGTCCCTAGCTGGTAGAACTATTCTGGCAAAGATTAGGGTTGGACTTGGTAGAGAAGGTCTGTTATTGGAGAAGGTTTGAAACTAGAGTTAAATGTTGATTTAGAGGGTCTAATTTTCTTGGTGTCCTTCATCCCCATTGGCTCTTACAATATTTCTACCTCTTCCATAGAGTTCCCTGAGCCTGAGGGAAGGATTTGACGGGGACATCCCTTTTAGGACTGAGTGTTTCAATATCTCTTATTCTCTGCATATTATTTGGCTGTGGGTCTCTGTATTTGTTCCTATCTGATTCAGAAGGAAGCTTCCCTGATGATGATTGAACAAGGCACTAATCTATACTTATTTGTGGGTTTCCAGGGAATCCTGTTTATCGCTTTTCTAACAGTTAACTTTTTAGTTTCAAAGTTTTGGCTCAGCATTTTAAGGATACTATATGTATATATAATCATAACCTGTATGATTCTACTACATGAATTTATTGAAGCAATAGTTTTAAAATAAACAGACAAAAAGTGATTAGTTATATGTATAATGACTAATAATGAATTATAACAATGTACAGAAACTACAGAGGCTTTGCCACCATAAATTGCCAAGCTTCTTTCTGTGTTGTTTTTGTTTACTTTTCGGATTGTGTAGTGGCACAATTAAATGTATTTCTAAAAATGTGGGTGAAAAAGCCACCACATTCAAATCCTGATAAAACTACTTTATAGTTTTAATTAAACAATTAACATTTAACACAGAGAAACAAACTCATAAAAAAGTGAAAATATCATGCCTTAGATAATCACTTTATTAATTCATTAGACTTTTTTCTTATTTAAGCATTAAATCTTAATTGCATTAATGATGGGAACTATAAACTATTTTTATTTTTTTAATGATTTATTTATTCTTATTTTATGTGCATTGTTGTTCTGCTTTCATGTATTTGTGTCTGTTTGAGGGTGGAACTAGAGTTACAGACAGTTTTGAACTGTCATGTGGGTGCTGCAAATTCACCCCAGGACCTCTCGAAAAGCAACCAGTGTTTTAAACACTGAGACATCTATCCAGCCCCCTAAACTAATTTTTAAGAGATGTGTTGGGAGCATGAGTGATGTTCTTTTTCAGTTTATTTTTATTTTATGTGCATTGGTGTTTTGCCTGAATTTCTGTCTATAGGAGGTGTCAGAAGCCCTGGACCTGAGGTTACAGACAGTTCTGAGCTCTCATGTGCATGGCTGGAAATTGAACACAAGTCCTCTAGAAGAGCAGTCAGTGTTCTTAACCAATGACCCATCTATCTAGTCCCAAATAAAAAGTTTCTGTCTGTTGTGTTTTATGAAACTGGGCTTTTCTGTGTATCAGTGGCTGTCCTGGGAACTCACTTTGTAAACCAGGCTGTTCTTGAATTTACAGAGATCCACCTGTCTCTGCCTCTCCAGTGCTGGGATTAAAGGTTTGTGAAACTACTACCAGAAACCTCTAAACTTTTTAACAGAGGTTTTCTTTACAATTCATTTTTTGGAAGTAGTATATATGATATAAATATTAAGAAAATTATTACTAGTTAAAATTTCCCTCTAATAATATGATATATAAAGATATTTTAAAATTGAAACATTTGTAAAATTATACAGCAAATTGTCAGAGGTGGAATTATAACTTTTTCTGTGCATTATTAATGCTGCTTATACTGCCAAAAGTTTTCTTGTACTTCCTTGGTAGAAGTTCATTAGAGACAGTGAATACTAACAACACTGAATCATTCATTTTTAGTACTTTATATTTTCCTTGTCTTGTTGTTTTAAACAGAATGCCTAAAATAGTTTATTATAAAAATAACATATTAATGTGTGTGTGTTTATATAAGCTTGTATGTGTTTACATGTATCAGTCCACATGTGTGTCATTAATTTGGAAGTCAGAATTCCATACTTAGCTTATTCTCTGTTTTTTTTTTTTTAATGTGAGACAGGTTTTGCACTTCAGTGGTTGACTTTACTAGCTAGCCTCAAGCCTGAACAACCCTCATATCTCCCCATCTCCAGTACTGGAAATATAGGCATATGCCACCATGACATATATTCTCTCTCTCTCTCTCTCTCTCTCTCTCTCTCTCTCTCCCTCTCTCTCTCTCTCTTCCTTTCTCTTTCTCATCTGAATTGATTAAGATTTTAGAAATGAGACTACTTCTTATAAAATTTATTTCTATATCTAGAGGAAAATAATGCAAACTTGTAATTAATCATGTACTTATTACTGTATACACAATGACTTGAATTTTTGAGTGTGTAAATTACTCGTGAACAAAGGCATTTGCTCATAACAGTCACTTAAAATTGCCCCTTCCTTTATCAGCAACTGAAGGTAATCTTCATAACTATGTAGTAGAGAAGTAATATTAGCATAATTTTCTACATCACAAAATAAATTGGTTACTGAACTACAAAATTTCAGCAATTTAACTTAGGCAACTGTTAGATTACATGTCTTGTACTTTACTTAAATTGTGCTAACTCCCAATGTTGAATTTCTTCATGACCTGTAATCAGTGCAACCTAATGCATGTTCCCTAACTGATTTTAAATCAATAATAATACTTCCTAGATTGATACTAAAATTTGAAGTTTTGGAACTAAATATATTATACATTATAGAATTATAGTATATATCTTGGACAGTATTAACATTAATGTTTCAATTAGTACACACATTGAATGTTTGAAGTAGCATAAATCAAAAATCAAAAAGTTCTCCAATTTGTGCTATGTGATTGAAACTTACTATAGTTTAACATTGCTAAAGTAAAAAGAAAAAGCATGTTATTCCTTAAATAATGACTGAACACTCTATAAATATATGATGACTCATTTGATTTGCATTTTTTATTTGTACCAGTATGTCTTAGCTATATTGAATACATTAAACTATTTCTTGAGGAAAACTGCTTTATGTTATTTACTGTGAAATTTAGAGCAATTAAAACATAATCATGCTTTATACATTGGAAAGGTCCAATGGATAGATGGCAAGTACCTCATGTAGTACCTCAATATACTCTTTATGTTAAGGACAATAAAACAATTTTAGCTCACTATCAAATTAAGAAGTATATTCTTGGAGTATAGTATATGTGGAAGTAATTAATTATTGATGATTTGCATTTTAATCAACTGATATTTATTCATTATATCTCATGCACATATTTGTTAAAAATATAACTTCCAGAATGAACATTAGTTCTTGCTATCTTAATAAACATCTACTACAATAATTATTGCCAATATCACCTGCCCACACTTTGACGGAAGATACAAAGTGGAAGAAGGGCCAAGAAAGAGCAAGATAATCTTCCTGAATTGGTTGATGAAATATAAAACAATCTAGAAATGAACAAGAAAGTAAAATATGGCACAAGTCTTTGAATTTCAAATCAAGAGATCTGGGAGGCACAGCTCTGCCAAAAATTGTGATGTGGTCTAATGAAAGAAAAAGGACTCAATTTGATTTTTGCATGGATCCTTATTCCACCACTTGTTAACATTAGGGCGGCTCTAAGGTAATAAAGTAACATATGTATAGTGCCAAGAACACTACCTTACATAAAAGAGGTATTTAATAAAAGTTTGTTTTTGCTTTGGGCCTGATATAGTCAATTCTCAGAGAGTTGACTATATTTTTGTAGGACAGTAATGTTTCATTTGTGTCAGAAATCAAAGCTGATAACAGATATAACCACATATTTCATAAAAATATAGATGTTTAACAGGCCAGAGAGATAAAAAATAAATTTGTAAATATGAAACAGCCAGGAAATTAGAAACGATTTTGAAATAATTCAAAAAAGCAGCTCTCTAAACACAAATAAAAATGAGTTTCCAGAAGAATATAATTTTCTTTTTCCTGCTTTTGTTTTTTAAATGCAGAAGCAAATATAAGTTCTATCAACTTCATTTAAGTTTATATATCATATGTGTATATATAAAATTTGCTTATATATCTTTTTACTTTGAAGGAATTATACACAATGATGTATCTTTTATTAAATACTTCTCATATTCCTTGAGGTAGGAAGTAGTTACAGAAAAATAAATGGGGATATTTTTTATTTGATGCTAGCTGAGTATAATTCATAAACATCAGAAGAGATAAAAATAAAAATATCTGAAATAAATAATAAGTCTTTCTAGAATTAATGGAGTTATACAATGAAGTTTCCATAACATAATGCTTAAGAGGAGATGATAAATTAATCTACATAAACAATTTTAATTTTACTAAAATTTTGTGGTTTATAAATGGAAAGAATTAAGTGATTGCTATGCTTTTTTAAATTGATATTATGACACCTACAGTTTTTTGGTTTTAATTAATTCTCAGAAATTTTTATTTTGCTATCTTGGATGTTAAATTTACTTGTTCATTTCTTACTCTACAAAACTGTACATTAACTTCACTGACCATAGTAAGCAATTATAGTTACCCAAGAAAATTGTCTTTAAGTAAATAAATTCACAAAGTAGTTATGGAAAATGAAAAATTGTATAATTATATAAGGTCATCAAATTTAATGACATTATTAGGGAAATAGAATAGCAGAGTCAAAAACATCTGATGCATTAGATGGTTAAAATTAGTATTATATGTAGATATTTAACACTACAAAATTCCTTGAAAACCAGTTACTTAGTCTTTATTATTCATGTAGCAGAAAGATAAAGCTGTATATCATAGACTTTATTTTATTTTAGACATAAATTTTTTGGATTTCTAATACAGAAAGAATATCAAGGGACACTAGATATTCATTAGACAAATGAAAAGTAGCAAGTAACACAATCTGTTATTTTAGAATCAGTAAGATGAAAAAAATAAAAGAGAAAGTGAATAAAGGACAAATGTGAATGAATTCTAGAGATAAGACCTAAAGGATTTAATTATTACTTGCATGTGACTGAAGAGAAAATGTATTGCCTCCAAAGACTGTTTCTTATACTGGGATTGTCTTTGGGTGCTCAGGATTAAAACTGCAAGGCAATTCACTCTAAACACACACACACACACACACACACACACATACACTTGATATTATTGTAGTAAAATATGGTTTTGAGAGACCTGGATAAGTACAGACCACCCTAGCAGGAAGAATAGAGCCAAAAACCTAGCAGGGGAAGAAGAACCAAAAATCTAGGTTAGCTGGTTCAGTGACTATGTTCCAGGAACTAGCTGACCATAAAGTTAGGTTATAATCTTGAGAATAATCTTGAGAAACAGGGAGTTACCCCCTTGTGATTATCACTGGTATTTTTGTAATTTTCCAATGATCACTGGTATTTTCAGAATTTTCCCTCCCTACCCGCTTTAGGCTGTGGTTTCGTTTCTTCCCTTAAATACCCCCTCTCCCAGCTTCTCAGGGTCGAACTCCGCTACCCATGTGCGGGATATGTGTTTCGGCCCCAGCTGGTTCCTGTCATTAAACCTCGCGTGATTGCAGCAAGGATGGTCTCTCATAAATTCTTGGGGGTTTGTGTTAATCCGAGACTCGAGTGAGAGGCTCCCCACTCCTGGGGTCTTTCATTTGGGGGCTCTTCCAGGATTGGTGAGCACCCTCATCTCTGAAGACCCACTTGGAGGTGAGACAGTGTCTGTGTCTTTGTGTTTCCATTCTGGCTGAATTGGTTTTGCAGTCATGTCTGTGTCTTTGTGTTTCCATGCTGGCTGAATTCAGGTTCTGTACCTTTGGTTTTTGCAGTCGTGTCTGTGTCTTTGTGTTTCCATGCCAGTTGAATTCAGGTTCTGTACTTTCAGTTTTGCAGTCGCTCGCCATTCGGGAGGAGAGAGAGGGGAGTAATCAGCAGATGTGCTAAGAGATCACCAATTGCCCCCTTGGGAGACGTCCCAGGAGGTGAGGAGGGACCCCAGGAATGCCTTGGAGATTCCCGTCAGAATCTATGGAAGTTCTCCTGGATTGGAAGAATTGTAAGCCCTCCAGGGCATTTTTATTTATGAAGTGTTTTTGTCTGTCTAGGTCTTGTTAGCCTTTGCTTGTGTGTCTTCTGTCTATGTTTTGTCTTACTTGTGACCTTGACGATGGGGCAGACTGTGATGACCCCTCTGAGTTTGACTCTGGATCACTGGACTGATGTTAAGGCTAGAGCACACAATTTGTCACTTGAGATTAAGAAAGGGCCATGGAAGTCATTTTGCTCCTTAGAGTGGCCGGCGCTTGATGTCGGCTGGCCTCCAGAGGGCACCTTTGATTTAATCATTATTTTTGAAATTAAAGCTATTGTTTTTCAGGAAGGACCTGGATCCCATCTCGATCAACAACCATACATTACTGTATGGCAAGATTTGGTCCAGGATCCCCCCACCTTGGGTTAAGCCCTGGGTGTGTAGAAGGAAGCTAGGCTCCTGAGCCTTGGCTTTCTGAGAGTTGGAGCACAAACCAAAACCTGTAGCTCTGAGGCCTGAGAATTCGCCCGAGAACCGACCTTCAGCTGCTCCTAAAATCTATCCTGAGATTGAGGAGCCACCTAAATGGCCAAGACCTCAGGGATAACTCAGGTTATCCCTGAGTGTCCCATGCCTTTATTAGGAAGAGACTTGTTAACAAATTTGAAGGCCCAGATCAGGTTTACTCGAATCAGGCCAGAGGTGACATGGGAGACTCCCATCTCCATGTTATTGGCCCTGAGACTTGAAGAAGTGTATCGACTACATCAGCTCTCAAGTCAGGCAAAGACCCCTGAAGTGAAGGAATGGTTACTGACGTTTCCTAATGCTTGTGCAGAGACTGTGGGTATGGGAATTGTAGTGAAAATTCCCCCAGTAGTAGTGGGACTAAAGACCAATACCTCCCCCATAGGAGTGTGTCAGTACCCAATGAGCTGAGAGGCTAGAGAAGGAATTAAACCTCATATCCAGAGGCTTATACAACAAGGTATTTTGGTGCCTTGACAGTCTCCCTGGAACACTCCCTTGTTGTCCATCAAAAAGCCTGGCATTAACAACTACAGACCAGTACAAGACCTAAGGGAAGTTAACAAGAGGGTCCAGGACATACACCCAACAGTCCCCAACCCATACAACCTTCTCTGCTTGCTCCCACAAGACAGGAAATGGTACACTGCTCTAGATCTAAAAGACTCTTTCTTTTGCCTGAGGTAAGGTGCCAGCTCTGGAAACAACTAAAAGAAGCTTAAGAGCTTGGGGACCCACAGGTGCCGCACCGTTTCCAAGTGGGAGACGCTATACTAGTTCAGCGACACTGAGTCAGAAACTAGGACCTCGCTGGAAGGGACCCTACTTGGTGCTCCTGACAACTCCCATGGCAGTGAAAGTAGAAGGTATCTCAGCCTGGATACACGCCTCCCACATGAAATGAGCTCCTGCACTGGCCAAAGATGAATGGAAGCTGGAAAAAACTATGGACCCTTTTAAGCTGTGTCTGTGTCGTGCACCTAAACCCAATTCAGGTGAAGGGCAATAACCCCCATGTGCTCCAGTGACTCACTTGGCAGGTCCTGACAGGAGGAAGGAATGTCATATGGGAATTCACAAGGGAGGCTCCTCTAGGAACATGGTGGCCAACTCTCTACCCAGCCGTATGTAAATTGACTATAGGGGCCCCCAAACCCTGGAACCCTGAAGGATACTTTGATACCTCCAGACCACCCACAGAGGCTTCCCCTCCAGGATGAGGGGGTCTAGACCCATGGGGGGTTGTAGTAGCTCAGACAGAAGAGCCATGTTAAGCTCCCTAGCCTTCTATGTTTGTCCTGAGCTCCATCGAGATCAGAGCCTGAACCCTACCTGTGGGGGGAGGTTATCATTTCTATTGTAAAAACTGGAGATGTGAAACAATTGGAGACACCTATTGGAAACCCTCCTCTTCCTGGGATTACATCTCAGTCGGGGCAAACTTTTCTCACTCAGATTTCTCCAAATGGAAGGAACTGAGCCAGAGGTTCTGCCAAGGCTGGTGTCACCCCCGCAGATAAATTTTACTGAATCTTGGAAGAAGGCTACGGGTTGGATATTGGGATATTATTGGGAACTTAGGCTCTACAAAGAAAGGATAGATGATGGTATTATATTCAAGATCAGACAGAAGATTGAGAGTCCAACGAGCCGGCACATAGGCCCTAATCAAGTACTGGCTGAACAGGGTCCCCCAGCCAAAGACCCCCCATGAACTCAGGAGGGATCCACTAATAAGAGCACAACTCCCAGCCCCTCGGCTGGGGCAAACATGACTTCTCTGACCCTTCCATCTACGGGACAGGGATTGCTTAACCTCATATGAAGGGCATTCTTCATGCTGAATCAAACGAACCCGGACATGACAGAATCCTGCTGGCTTTGCTTAGCATCAGGACCTCCTTATTATGAAGGAATTGCAGTATCCGGGTCTTTTAACAACACCATTAGTCAGGAGGCTACTCGTAGGCTGACTCTTACTGAGGTTACAGGTGTAGGGACATGCCTGGGAAATCCACCGGCTGCCTACAAACGTTTGTGTAATGAGACCCTTAAGAGCCCTAAGGACTCTGACACCAGGTACTTGGTTCCTGGTTTAGATAAATGGTGGGCTTGTAGTACAGGCCTGACACCTTGCATGTCGACATCGGTTTTTAATGACATCAAAGATTACTGTGTGCTTGTACAGCTGGTACCTAGGGTCTTTTATCATCCAGTTAACACACTTGAAGATGAGTTTGACAAGTGCCCAACTTGCTTTCGACGAGAACCCATTTCTCTGACACTAGCAGTAATCCTGGACCTCGGGGTAGCTGCCGGTGTTGGGTCAGGTACTGCTGCCCTAATACAGGCCCCTCAGTACTTTAATGAATTAAGAATAGCCATGGATGAAGGTTTGAGGGCTCTAGGACAATCTACTTCAAAACTCGAAGAGTCATTGACTTCCCTCTCAGAAGTGGTTTTACATAATAGAAGGGGATTAGATTTGTTATTCTTAAAAGATGGAGGATTATGAGCTGCTCACAGAGAAGAATGTTGCTTCTATGTGGACCATTCAGGAGTAATTAAGACTCCATGAGTAAACTTAGAGAAAGGTTAGACAAAAGACAAAGAGACAGAGAAGCTCATCAGGGATGGTTTGAGAGCTGGTTTAATAGATCTCCTTGGATGACTACTCTGATGATTACTCTATCTTTCCTTATGGGACCCTTCCTAATTTTGCTTCTGCTACTGATTATATGTCCATGTATATTGAATAAACTAATTACCTTCATTAGAGAAAGAATAAGTGCTGTTCAGATTTTGATGTTATGCCACCAATATAGCGCTTTATAAGGTCAAGAAGATACTCAAATCTAGTTCTATGATTTGAACTAGGTACTAGAAGAAGTGGGGAGATGAGAGACCCGGATAAATCCAGACCGCCAAGCAAGAAGAATAGAGTCAAAAACCTAGCAGGGGAAGAAGAACCAAAAATCTAGGTTAGCTGCTTCAGTGACTCTGTTCCAGGAACTAGCTGACCATAAAGTTAGATTATAATCTTAAGAATAATCTTGAGAAACGGGAAGTTACCCCCTTGTGATTATCACTGGTATTTTCGGAATTTTCCCTCCCTACCCCCTGTGGCTTGTGGTTTCGTTTCTTCCCTTAAATACCCCCTCTCCCAGCTTCTCAGGTTTGAACTCCACTACCCATGTGTGGGATATGAGTTTCAGCCCCAGCTGGTTCCTGTCATTAAACCTCGTGTGTTTGCAACAAGGATGGTCTCTCGTGAGTTCTTGGGGGGGGGTCATGTTATCCCAAAACTCAAGTGAGAGTCACCCCACTCTGGGGGTGTTTCATTTTTGTATTTTTAATAATTTTTTGAAGTTTTGAAAAGTCTTATTCTATTCTGATATTTTTCTTCTAATGAAACAAAATATTAATGCTTTGTCTTGCTCTGTTACCTTTGTTTTAAAATATTTGCAGTTAAACAACTTATACTACAAGGGGGTACTGCACAATAACAACAGTCATTTTGCCATATCCTTATCTTCAAGGATCCATCATTCACTAAGAGTGACAATATTCACCACATTGCCTTTCATTAAATATTTGAGAAACTCACCACTATTTTTAGTTTGACTCATGGTTAACTCAATTAATAGGCATGATTTGTCAAATGAAGGGCTCAAAAACATAATACTATTTTACTGATATTTAAAGAATATAAATATAATAAAATCAATAACCCAAAAATAAAACACTAGCAAATATAAGTTAATATTGCCAGTGTTATTGGTGTACATTAAGTCGTATAGACCAGTTACATCACATTGTTGTGAACAAGGATGTTGATGCATAAAGTTCCAATTAATCCATCACTGAAAATGAGTCATATCATAAAAAATGTAGAAGTTATTATGCTGAAAGTATTTTAGAATTCAGGGAGATATTAAAGAAACAATAATCTCCTGCTTGCAACTGGTACTTCAAAAAATATCAGAAGATTAGTTATTGTAATACAGAAAGATTTATTTATAGATATATCACACAGTACAAATTACAGACAGTTTAGCCACTGAAATTGCATCAGATATGATGAAGTGTTAGTATCTAAAATACTATAGGCAAAGGAACGTCTATCATACCCATTTTAATATATTCATAAAAGCCACTTATTCTTTTTGAAAACACAATTACAAACTGCAAATTAAAACTTGAGAATACTCCTGTATTTTAAAATTTACACCTATAACATACAGTAACATTTTTAGTACTATCTCCATGTAAAAGACACTAATGATGACTGTTGTATACATAGCCCATTGTGAAAACTAGTTAAATCCTCATAAATATAAGTGAATCCATATTCCATGCTGAAATCTATACAATATTGAATATGTGTATATACACAGAAAATTATTATATGATGCTGAAAATTCCATTCTACACTCTATTGCAGAAGGTACAAATTAAACCTATACAAAAGTGCTAAATTAATATTATAGAGACAATTACTATACTCTTATTTTCATTGGAATAAAATTGGGGTTAATATAAATAATAACAACAATGTTAAAATTCACATTGATTTTAATTATAAAATTGAGGAGAAATTATATGTTAGAAAAGATGAAATTAATTTTGTTCTGCACAAGAAAAGGTGGAACCTCAATATATAGACAACAAAAGTAACTATTTATTCATACTACTTTAATATTATTGAGTGTTTAAGGTTTAATTAAAGTGTAAATCTTCATAGAGACAAATACCACAGTTACGTTTTTTAGTGCAAAGTTATTTTTTTGTTGATTTTTGTTGTGCTCCACATTTTTCTCTGTTCCCCTCCCTGCCTCTTCCCTCCCACTCAACCCTCTCTCAAGGTCCCCATGCTCCCAATTTACTGTGAGATCTTGTCTTTTTCTACTACCCATGTAGATTAGATCTATGTATGTCTCCCTTATGGTCCTCCTTGTTGTCTAGGTTCTTTAGGATTGTGAATTGTGGCCTAGTTTTCTTTGCTTTTTGTTTAAAAACCACTTATGAGTGAGTACATATAATAAGTATTTTATTCATACTACTTTAATATTATTGAGTCTTTAAGGTTTGATTAAAATGTAAAACTTCATAGAGACAATTGCTTTAAATTCAAGTGACATGAATGAAAGGAAAAAATAGCAGAAGCACATACTCAGAAAATACTGAATAAGGAAGAAGTTTTATGAAACATGATAAATAATGAGCTATGAATTAAATAGGATGATCACATTTTGTAACTAAGGCACCACAATCTAGAAAGACATTAATATTCTAAATATATATGCATTGTCTTTGAAAAGCTGTCTTAAATTTGAATTCATGTCACTTCTTTCTCCTAGAAATTTAAAAAGTTAACACACATGTGTAGAAATGTGCTTATAAATACACTAAGACAGTTTAATTAAAATATACTAGAAATACTTAATTATCAAAATAAAATTTGTTCTCTAGACACTCAAGCAAGTATATCAATTACTAAACATATGATTGATTAATATCTATCAGTTTTCAAATGTAAGAAGACAATAATGCTTTTTTAATCACCTGTATGATTTCTGTATATTTTGAAATGTATGTTTTAATTTTATGAAATACTAAAATTTATACATGTTTAGTTGAGTTGTGGCACTATATGGAATTTCGTTGTTAAATATTAGCAATTCCTCTAGATTCAAATAATAAGGTTATGTAGCATGCTAAACACTTTTGTTTGTAAAATCATGCTACTATATAATTCTGTGTTCTTGAATATGAACTTCATGTATTTATGAAATTGAGAGAAATACCTCATTTTGTACTGAAAATTGTATTATGTCTTCAGTTCTGTTTGGTTAGCATATTCACGCAGTCATGAAACCAACTGGGATTGAATACACTCTCAAATAAATAAATCTCTATGGAAAATATAATTATTTTATCTGAACATCACAAACGATGCTACCTAACACATATCTTTGAATAACTGAGTGACAAAATGGAAAGACATTAATGAAATTTAATGACTCATAAATCAGTTATGCAGGTTTTATGCAATTCCATTCTGAGATTTTTTTAACAGCCTTGAATATAAGCAAATGTCTCTGTTTACTTAAGATAAGAGCTGGTAATTTTTTTTATTACCTCAAGGTTATAAAAATTAAAAGCTATTGAAATGCATATTGAATTACTGGAAATATTTTCATATAAACAAATGTGATTATAATCAATTTTCTTCAATTTTACATAATATTGAAATAATCCTTTCATTGACTTTGTAATTAAGGACATATCTGGCAAATAATAAAAGAAATAAAAAATATGTTTGATCTTGCTTCTCAAAATTTTATAACCAACAATGTGTCAATTACCAGGTTTTTTTTTTTTATTTACCATCATGGATTAAGCACAGTACAATTTAAATTACTCCCAATTGAGAAACTATTAAAAATAGTTTGCAATCTATCTTTTTTGTAATTTTATGTTGTAAAGCATGTTTTGTTTTTAAAAGCCAATCTTATTTCAAAAAGAATAACATTTTATGTAATAATTAGTGAAAAATAAAAGTTTCTATAGTGGGAACAATGCAAAGATTTCTGATAATCCATTCAAGGGTTTTATTTTCATTACTAAATCAGTTTGGCTATATGAGAGCTAATTGCAAATGTTATGTATAACAAAGTAAGTATCAATCCTACTTAAATGGGAACTGTTAATGTGTTCACCATCAAAAATAGTGAGACATTTACAAACAAAGTACTAAAACAATTTCATTTGAGACTCTCTAGAATATATAAAAGTAAACATTGTTACAAGGACTATTGGAATTAAGCAATTTGGTTGTGGACACTAAGGAAAATTTTTCAAAAAAATTACATGGTTTTCTTTTTAACTGAGAGATTTTTCTTCAAGACTTGGTAGTTAGTTTCATGGAGGAAGTATTTATCATGATTGTTTATTATACTATCAGCTATTCATTTTGATCAAACACACATAAAAATTGATAAGAAAATCTTTATTTTGTTGCAAAATCGTCTATATAAAATTAATAATATAAAATAAAAGGATTAATTATGTGTCATCCTTGCACATGGGCAAGTTAATCTTCTCTCTATCATTGTAATTTTAGGACATATGCTCCCAAAGTTTCACAGAGAATAGTCTTATACCTGTAAAATAACTGCTTTCCAAATTAATTGAACTTTCAAACTAGAATTCTAAGTAAACTAAATAAATTTCCTTATATAGTATATAATAAAACAATTAAATTATTCATATCTAAATTCTACATTTTTCTAAAACAAATATGCATTACACAGAAAATAAAATTAAAAGCCTATGGCTACAAAAGCATTTGAAAGCTCAATAATTATAAATACCATATTGAATCACGGATGCCATATCCAGATATCCATAGTTCATAAAAAAGAAAAAACTGACAATAGTACTCTTAAAAAACATTAATTTTATACAACTTTGTTATTATAGCAGCTTTGAATATGGTTGAAACTTAAATAATAACAATATTTAATATGAAATGCAACTTGATGAAATCAAGAACAGATCCTTTACATAAATAAACCTATAAGAAGTGTTTGCAAAATGTGACAAGTGTTGGAATGTCTAGTGGGAATGGGTGAGAATATCTAAAGAGAATGTGACTTGAGTGGGAATGTCTAATGTGACTTGAGTGGGAGTGTCTAGTGCAACATGAATGTGAGTGTCTAATGGGAATGAGTGTGAAAGTTTAAACAGAAAGTTTGGCAGGAGTATTTTCTGTTGAAATTAAAATAGTAGTAAACATTGTTCAAAACAGTGGTTGAATAAATTGAAATTTATTAGTTTCTTAAAGTGTACCCACTTTCATTTACAATGTGGTAAGGGTCACTAACAGGGATAATAGAAAACATAAATAATGGAAATTGACTTGATTATATAAGTTATATATTTCAAATGGAAATAATGATAATATTAGAAATATAGTTGCTTGAATACCTTACTTTAGAAAATAAATTTAAAATTTAGTTTGTTACATACAATGTGGATTTCAATCAAAATCGTTCTTTTAGTGTTTATAGTGAAGAAAAAACTCATACTTAACTCATCAACTAATCTACCTATTATTTATATAGTAAGTTCAAAGATTATTTTTCTTATAACAATTAGTCTTTAACATTTCCTTTCTTTCTAATAGCTAAAATGAGTACACAGGTACCATCAAAAGTACTTCACTGAAAATATGCCAGTATTAACAGCAATAAAAGGAACTTGAAACAATTTTAGACCTTGTAAAGCAAAGATGTATTAATAATAACAGCTAAGTTAAAAGAAAAACCAATTCAAATTGGTAAGAAAAAAGTAGTACTGCACAAGTTTTTGTCCTCTATGGCTTTTGTGGAAAACTGCTGTCAGTGCCTTCCATTTTGTTCTCAAATGTGAAAATTCCCTCAAGCACAAAGAACTGATAGATGAAGGATTGTTACTAGTCAAAAGTATAGTCTATTTCCATGTATGGTAATTTAGACCACTGTTAAAACTCATCCATCTATGGTTTACTCGTGTAAAAAGAAATTAGCAGAGGGGCTGGAGAGATGGCTCAGAGGTTAAGTGCATTGCCTGCTCTTCCAAAGGTCCTGAGTTCAATTCCCGGCAACCACATTGTGGCTCACAACCATCTTTAATGGGGTCTGGTGCCCTCTTCTGGCCTGTAGGCATACACACAGACAGAATATTGTATACATAATAAATAAATAAATATTTTTTAAAAAATTTAGCAGAAAGATCTAGGAAAAAATCAATTTAGACATTCTTTTCTCAAAGAATGTTCTCAAAGCAGTGTTCTAAGAGATAGTAATGGCTTCAAAAATAAAGTCTATTTTTAATCATGTGCAATGACAACACTGAAAAGCCATTGAGAAATCTTTTAAGGAAACACTCATTGACTATCTTAAGATAGTCACCTTTTTATAGCAAACAACTAAGAGATAGTCTCAAATAAAATTTGAGACTTTTCACCTTTTTTATAGAAAAAACTAAGAGTTAGTCTCAAATAAATTCATAAAGGAGCCAACAAAATGAAACAAAAATAAAGTACTTGCCCTTAATTCTCAGACTGTGTAAAAAAAATGAAGAAAACTCTGCTAATCACGACACAACAACTTAAAATATATTTATACAATAATTGCATACAAACTTCTCATGAAGTCACAGTAGTATATCATAGAATATTGAAGGTTTTTATTGATTTTTATTGAGCTCTACACTTTTCTCTGCTCCCCTCCCTGCCTCTCCCCTCCCCTTCAACCTTCTCCTAAGGTCCCCATGCTCCCAATTTACTCAGATCTTGTCTTTTTCTACTTCCCATGTAGATTAGATCTATATATGTCTTTCTTAGGGTCCTCATTGTTGTCTAGGTTCTTTGTGATTGGGATTTGTGGATTGGTTTTCTTTACTTTATGTTTAAACTTTTGATTCACTTTCTTAGACTTTCTTATTTAAAATAAATTAAATAAAGGTGGCTTATTTTAGAAATGTGCCCATATATAATATATCTTAGTCCTGTATAACTTTGACTTTAGGGGTATATTAGATTGACTAGACTTTTACAGTCTATGGAATAATTTGAATCGGATAGCTCATTAATCAAGGAGAAGCAATAGGTCTCATAAAAAGCAGTTTCATGTAAATAGCATGTGCAAAGTTAAGTTTTACTTTCATATATCATCAACAAGAATTTATAAGTAGATATGTCATAATGCACATAACATTTTAAATTACTAATCAAATCATTGTTCTTCCAGTCATTATAATCAACTATATAAAATTTAAACAACCAGATAGTATAAGTATTCAATTAATTTAATATCATCATAATATAAACTACTACCTAATATTAAATATTTGAGAACTGTATTAACCTGAAACCCTAAATATAGCAATAACTTCTTCTAAATATCATCACAAAAGTAACACTTCATATAACACACTAATAATTATGTACATATGTAAGAATAATATCCACATACTCACATCCTTCCACGTAAATACATAATTTAGAATTTGAAAGAAAATTTTTAAATAAGATATTATATGATGGCTATATGTTCCTTTATGGTCACATTTTATAGGAAGATTAAATAAGGGGTTTTGTGTTTTTGCTTGCCTATTTCATTCTTTGGCTTAAAGAGAAGAATGAGCATGCCTCTACTTCCTTAAACAGTTTTAAAGGTTTACCATGAGAAAGCAAGTTGGATGAGCCAACATAATTTTGAATTCCTAATATGAAAGTGAAACTCTTCATTGCTGAGAGTTAATGGCATAATTTCAAAAGGAAGAGGTAGTGGATATGTTCATATCATTTAAATACCTCAGACATCTACATATTAGCCCACATGACGCTAGAGTTCACAAAACCATTTGTATTGAGAGCTGCTTATTACATTTGAAAAAGCTTTCCCATGAAACAAGAATCCCAGGCTTTTCTGATTCTAGTGAAGATGGTAAAAAGGATAGTGCTATAATCATTATTATGCAATTTTATAGTATGTATTCAAGCAGTCTACATTACACTGCCACCTACGGAAAAATTACCCTTATTATAATCATCAGTCTATACCATATTTTTCTAACTTAGCATTCATTTTCCTTTGTCTACAAAATTGAAATGAACTCATTTTCCTATTTTAATATTATGTATAATACGATTGATATATTAATATTTATATTGATACCTCCTAGAAATCAATGTTCTTCATAATCAAGGGATAAGAATGAGAATAATAAGTTAGAAAGATTACTTAGAAACTTGGATTACCTACCGGTCTAGCATGTACCAATACAGGGGTCTTGAAGGTTGTCACTGAATAGCTGCACTCAGAAACACTGTACGGATCAGAACTGCTGGAAGAGCACTTAGAGATGGAATCGCAGCCTACGAAAGTATTATCAAGAGGCAGTTCCTGGATGATGTGGTGCTTTGAGTTCAGGGGCGTTTCAGGTTGGATCTGGAATGCAGGCTGAGGAGAGGCAGATTTGTAGTGTCTAGCCAAATCAGGGCTGTCAGGCTTGAAAGTAGTAGGTGTAGTGCCCCAGTTGTATTTGCCCATGGTTTGCTCTTCGAGCTCAATTGGAAGGTCGAGTGTCACACTGGTTCTATCATTGTCTGCATCATCTGGCTTTGCTTCTTCAATAGTAACAAAATTAAGTAGCAGGTTCTTAGGCGGATGCTTCTTCTTTTTCTTCTTCTTCTTCTTCATCATAATCATTTGCCTATTTTCTGGGTTTGGAGTGACCCACTCAGAATTTTGTTTGTTTTTCTGAGAAGCTTTAAGGTGTGGGGATTGGCGACATCTTACTACAGCAGTGATGAAAATCACTAGGACGACAGTTATGGTGCCAGCAACAATGGCAACCATTATCTTCACATAGTCAGTTGTTGGAGAGATTGCATTAGTTGTTTCAGTATTTTGAGTCACAGGGGAGTCGATGCTTTTGCGTACCAGTTCATAAATCAGTGTAGTATTAGGCACTGACTCATTCACAAACAGATTGACATTTACAATATTGAAGAGAGAATCAGGTTGTCCTAAATCCTTAGCTTTGACTATCACTCTGTGTAAACCAAGATCTGAAACAACACATTTATCTTTCAATGTGATATTGCCTGATATTTGTTCAATCATAAACAGTCCTTTTGTGTTTCCTCCAACAATGCTGTAACGAAGCTCAGCATTTATGCCAGTATCATTGTCAATTGCAACAACCTTGAAGATGACTGTACCAGGATTTGTGGATGGTGGAACCCATTCATAGGAGTAATTGGAAGGAGGGTCAATAAAAATAGGTTTGTTATCATTCACATCAACCACATTTATGGTTACTTTAGCAGTTGAAGAATGTGATACCCTACCACCATCCTCGGCCTTTACATAGAAAGTGTAGGATTCTTGCTTTTCTCTGTCAAATGAAATATTTGGTCGGATGACACCAGTCTGTGGATCAATAGAGAATTGATTATTCACATCTAAGATGGAGAGAGTAACTGCAGAATTCTCTCCATAATCAGGATCAGTCACAGTGATTAGCCCTACTGTGCCATGTCTTGGAAGGTTCTCAGGGACATAGAAATTGTACTCATTGTGAGTGAAAATTGGGCTGTTATCATTCTGGTCAAGAACAGTCACAAAGACAGTGGCATTGGACATTAAGGGTGGAATTCCATTGTCCTGTGCCAGGACTGTAAAGTAATATTTTTCCTGTTTTTCTCTATCCAATTTCTTCACTGCAGTCAGGATGCCTGTACGACGATCCAGGTCAAATTCAGGTGGTGCATCAAAACCTAGCAGGTAGTTTATTTCAGCATTACGTCCACTGTCTGCATCTGTTGCACTGACTTTTGTCAACTGTGCACCAGGAGAGTTATTCTCTGGAACAGAAAGGCTTATGAAAGACTGGGTAAAAACTGGAGCATTGTCATTTTCATCTTTTACTTTGATCAGGAGCATAGATGATTGATTCAAAGGAGGTTTGCCAGCATCAGCAGCCAGTAATTTGATAGCATATTCTCTTGTGGACTCAAAGTCAAGAAATGCAGCAGTTTCCAAGAGGAACTGATTACTGAACACGGGCCGTAATCTGAAAGGAACTTCATGATCTGTGAAGCATGTCACCCTTCCATTATGTTCAGAATCTTTATCCATGACAGTTATGAGAGCAATTTTCGTGTTAAGTGGAGCATTCTCTGAAAGAAGCACAGTGCCATTGGTTGGATTGACAATATATCTTATGTCAATTGATGGGGCATTATCATTGATATCTGTAACATTTACCAGAACCATAGCTTTTGCTGGTGTTGATCCGCCATCAGTTGCCAAAACCAGTAACTTGTGGCTTGGTGATTCTTCTCTATCCAGTGGTTCTTTGACAGTGATAAGTCCAGTGGTGGTATTAAGGTGAAACAGTCTCTTAGCAATGTTGGAGACTAGATTGCTGAAATAAAAGTGAATTCTGGCGTTTTCACCTATATCAGCATCTGTGGCGTGGAGCTGTGTCACTGAAGAACCTACAGGAGCATTTTCTGGTATACTGACTTCAATTTCATTCTCTAAGAAGACTGGCCCATTGTCATTTGTATCAGCAACACTTACTTGTAAAATAGCTGTACTGGATCTTTGAGGAAATCCACCATCTTCAACTTTTACTTTCATCACATAGGTATCCTTCTCTTCTCTATCTAACTCCTTCTGAACAATCAGCTGTGGCATCTTGTCTCCTTCTGGTGTCTCAATGACATCAAGACCGAAAATATTTTGACCCTAGAAAATGTGGAATGATAATTTAAATTATATTAATATACAATACCACATGTATTGTAAATTATAATCAAATTTATGTTAAATCATGAAATGAGAATGATTTTCAATATCTAAGATCCATGGGACTTTAGGATAGCCTCTGAAACAGATACCAAAAAATTAGTTCTGAATTTTAACTTGGCCTATAGTTAACATTGCAACCACAAGCAAGTTATTAAATCCTTTGATACATTTAATACAAAGCATTTTTGATAGTAAATATTCTTATTACATAGATTGTGTTTCCAGAAGAAATGTAAAGAATTTTGGAAAAGACTATTCCTGAAATTCCACATGATAATGAAGCTACCACTAATTATCATTTTAAACACATATATTTATGTTAAGTCATGAAATGAGAATGATTTTCAATATCTAAGATCCATGGGACTTTAGGATAGCCTCTGAAACCTGTGTTTTCTTAATGAACGATTTTTTAATATAATGGTGGAGCATTTAAATTTTAATTTTAATTTATTAAATTAGAAGCAATTCAAAATCAGTTTCTATTTTTGTGCAATCATGTTAGGCTTTCAACAGCTCCATGTCGTTAATAGCTATTGTGGTAGATTTGTGCAGACAACATATTTACATTGCTACTATCATATCAAACTATATGATTCAAAAATGTAACATTTTATATTTAGATTGTTTGTATTTTTAAGTATGTGTATGTGTATTTGTTTTGGTAAGTGCTATGGAGGCCAGAATCTTCAGATACTTCTGAATTTGGAGTTTCCAGACATGGTTGCTGGGAATCAAGCTTGAGTTCTCAAGTTAAGCACTTTTAACTGCTGATCCATCATTCCAGCCTCTATAATATTTTTCTGTATAAAACACAACCTGCTACAAACATAATACTCCTTCCCAAATATTTAAATATCTATATATAACTTCCTACCTTCCATGTTTAAATGTCGTGTAAATTAATCTCTAAGTAACTTATTTAAGCTTTAACATACTAAGGCAGATACGCGCAGAGTAAAATAAAAAAACACAATTTTTTGTTTATATGCACAATGCATAAGGATATAACATGCAACCCACTTAAGCACATTAAATGCTTGTTTCAATGATAAATGTATAAGTTCAAAATATAGAGCCTATTTTCAAAGACAGGAGGAGAGCTAGTTATTTTCTCAAAGTAATTTTCTCATTGATGTAGACAAAGGAATATTCACTGTGTATACTTATCTATTTTTGCATTTTACATTATTAAATCTATTTGAAGCATTATTCTATAAAATAACTTCAATTTGCAATAAGGATATATATAATAAAATCAAAATATTAAATACCAATAAAGTTATAAAATCTTTTTTAAACATTTATTTGTAAAGAAATGGTAAATATTTATAATATGTGAACAGGTTATTGCTTATGAAATATTAAAGCTTATATCCCTCATACAAATATAGGTGCAACCAAAAATTAGGAACAGAGAAAATGGCATTAAATAAAATATTTAATATTGTTTTTAGATTTTGAGCCATAAATTACATTGATTACAAGTACATAAAATTATTAGTTCTAATTCAGGTCAAGAACATTTTTTATAGACTTAAAAAATCTCATTTAAAGCAAAATACTTCATTTAATCCGTGAGTGATATTTCCTTTTTGATTAAGAAAGTAAACTTTGGAGTTGCAAATCCAAACTGGCAAACAAACAAAATCCCTGCTAAAATGAGTAAAATGATAAATTTGAGACTCGAAACCTATAGAGAATCTTGTGGAATCAAAGACATGCATGTGTACAACACCACTTCATTGCTTACTGGAAGGTAATAAATAACACAGTACTTTCAATATCATAAATCTGGTACGGTTGCCCAGAAAATACATACAATGCCAGTAAGTACTAAATATAGTTCCAAAAGGATTGGATTCTAAAACGGAATAAATAAAGACATTTACTTTGGAGACGAAGGAAAGGTTGTGGCAAGACGAAAAGTTCCTTCCTTGTCTTTTGCTACTGCAAGATTTTTTTTAAACAGACTTTTAAAAGTTTTTTTCTACAGGTACTAGTGAAATAGATAAAAAAATAATAACCTACAGTGATATTGTAATTTCAGAAAACAGTAGGGAAATGTACTTAATATTCTAATTTAAAATGGAGGGTACTATAATGAATTTGCTTTCATTTCACTGTAGTTGTTCTTTTTGCTCTATAAGTTGTCTAACTCTACAAGAGAACTGTCGTTTATATATTCAATAGCATGTTGCCATTTGACTATTTCTACAGCTTTTCTTTCACCATTCATTTACAACAATGAGAAGAAAAATGTAACAAAATAGATTTAAAACAAAAGAGCTTGAGTTGTTAATCACATATGTGTCAATAATTCTGAAGCCACAAATTCCTTCCTACATTACATGTATAGTTAAGAAAATAGAATAATATGTAAGAAATCAAATTCCTATTTTAAAAAATAAAAAAGATTTATAGTAATAGTGCTAATGTGGGTGAAGTCACATAGTTCTTAAAATATCATACATGTTCATTTCATCCTTCATTTAGCAAAGTTTATTAAGAGCAAAATATTCCCATAATAGTATTCATCTTTTTGGTGTTAGTACAAAGAAATTCTTTTCACTGTACATTTGTTTTAAAGGTTTTAACATTAGGAACAGTTTGTAATTGCTTTTTGGAAATGAATAGACATTTTAAATTTTTATAAAATATTTTTTATTTAGTTCTGTCTTTTATGGCTATGTACCTCTGCTCAATCCATTAAACAATTAAATATTATATATTATGTTTAATATATATCCAAATTGAATGTGTTTCATGTATTAACAACTGTACAATGCTATCCCTGAAATGGTTATTGTTGCCTGACAACAAATTGACAAACCAAATCTATCCATTGGATTCCTCTTCATTCATTGTTCTTCATTTTGTCTTTTTCTTTTTTCTTTTGTCTATTCTTCACTTAATTTTGGAAATGTAGATGTTTACTTACAGGAAATGTATAAACCTAGGCATGTTGTTGCATGTCTTTATATACAGTATTTGGGATACTGAGGCAAGATTGTGACTTCCAAGTTAACCTGGGCTACATATTGAGATCCAGGCCAGAAGAAAAAGGAAAAACATGGAAATGACCAAATGTGAGATATAGAAAAGAAACAAATAGAGAAGAAAGCCCACAATATTTGATGAGTATGTATGCTAATTCCAAATTCTAATTCTCTCTTGTAATATTTGCTTCTGCTTATACACTTTTCTTTCTATGTTTCTAAGATTTACAAAGGTTAAGCATACTCATAATTCTGAAATTTGTTTTACTATGTCAATATTGTCTACAAAATTAAACAAGAACTAGAGATTTTACTGTTAAATTTTATTTGAATGTATTTTCATTTAAAGAGTATCTCTTCAGGCTTGTAATTTTAATACCTATGTAGTTTACTTTAGTTCAATGCCATTCCTAATGGATGCTAATCATTTTTTAAGTATGTTCTGAGCCAGCCAGTGGTGGCACACGCCTTTAATCCCAGCACTCAGGAGTCAAAGACAGGCAGATTTCTGTGAGTTTGAAGCCTACCTGGTCTATGGAGTGAGTTCCAGGACAGGCTCCAAAAGAGTTACAGAGAAACCCTGTATCAAAAACTCTAAACCAAACCAAAAACAAACAAAAAATATTTCCTTGTTCAAAAGTTAGATGAGCAGAATTTATAATAATACAGAAACATAGTATGTTAAATCACTAAAAACTAATTTTTGAAAGTCCTTCAAGTATGTCCTAGTCTTCCTTGTCCAGAAATAACTAAACTCAATCAAGGTAAGAAACTCAATCAAGGTAAATGACTTCCTTCAGACCATATCTTGAATTTAGTGTACAGCCAGACTTGAATACAAAGGGTCAGGACTTCCTGTAAAATAGATTCTAACTAAACATACAGTTACTTCTCAAAAGGATGACCTTTTGGATCCTGACAAGAACTCTTTATTATAAAGAGTTCTCAGCATGAGATAAATACCTAGTAATTGTTATTTTAAAGAAATAAAAATGAACGCCACAGATTTTTGTGTACTTTTATTTTGTTAAAATTTGATGCTTTTAAAGATTATTGTTTTATTGGTTTGTGTGGAACTTGTTGTATTGGGTTTTGAGTATTTTTTGTGTTTTTTAGAAAGAGCTATAAGTTGGGTAGGCTCTGAAAGAACTTAAGGGAGAGGAAGTATATCATCAAAAATATATTAAAATTGAAAAACTTTTTTTTCATTGTTTTGTTTTATTTTTTCCATTCAAGAACATAATTAAAGAAATAAATTTTTTTTCCTTTCTTCCCCTTCTCCCGGTCCCCACCCCTCCTCCCTCCCCCTTCTTCCTTGAAAGAGGGCATGGTGCCCTGCCCTGTTAGAAGTCCAAGGCCCACCCCCATCCCTCCTGGCCTAGGAAGGAGTGCATTCAAAAAGACTCGGTTCTCAAAAAGTTAATACATGCAGAAGAGATAGGTCCTGGGGTCATTGTTTGTGGGTTCTCAGATCGGAAGAGC
>PVIU01014069.1:0-53321 GCA_004026605.1 Ondatra zibethicus | reverse complement strand
AAAAAACCCCTCCAGAGATTGTTTGCACAGATGGATTTGCTTAGGATGAAACATGTTCGTCTAATCCCATTTGGATATGTTTCGCCAAGCACGCATGTATCCTTAACATTATTTTCTGTGCATTTAAGGCAGTCTTTAAAAATGTATCATTGTTCTCATAATTGATAGATTGTGATAGTGTGTCAGTCAGTGTGTTTTCCTTTTGATCCTCAGCCTAGGGGTCACTTCAAAGCCTATAAGCTGCTGATGGGAGCAGCAGCATTGGTTACTTGTGTTATGTTGACTCCCATGCTCTTTTCTCCTCATCCCAGAATGTACTACATTAATACTGGGTTAATTTAATCCTGTAGGATTATACTGTGAAAACAAGCTGCAGATGTACTGTTAAGAATGGCTTTAAGTCTTTTTCCCGTGTCATAACCCTGCTCTCTGTTACAAAAGGCTTAAGAGGGAGGGACGGGGAGAGTTGTAATCGCTAAAGTGCTTGCTGCACGTGAAGACCTGGGTTCAAATACCAGGGCCTACATGAACAGTCTGGTATGCTGCATGAACTTGGAATCCTTTCTGTCAGTGGGGAGGCAGCTATAGGCAGATCCCTAGGCCAGCCTAGCCTAATGGGCGAGTCCTAGTGAGGAATGCAATCTCAGGAAACAAGGTGGGTGGCTTCTGAGGAATGACACAAGCTGGAACCTCTGGCATCCACACACATGTGCACACACAGGAAAACATGCGGAAAGACTTAGATGTGTGCTTAAAATTATGATGTGCAAAACATTAAAAGTAATCTGTTTTGTTTTGTTTTTCAAGACAGAGTTTCCATGTGTAGCCCTGGTTGTCCTAGAACTCACTCTGTAGACCAGGCTGGCCTCGAACTCACAGAGAGATCCACCTGCCTCTGCCTCCTGAGTGCTGAGACTAAAGCCGTGCATCACCATCACCCGACTCCAGAAGGGTATTCTTTACATATATATAGGTATCCATACTTGATTCTGTGCTAGTCTGTTCTGAGAGTTGGGCAGCTAGGAGAGACCGGATGAGAGTTGGAACACTCACTTGCAGAAAGACACTTGTGTGTGAGGGGGCACAGCAAAAGAACTGCCGACATCCTTGCTCCATGGTATAGTTAAGGTATTTTATTGTGGATAAGAGAGAACATCCAGAGGCATCTGGAAGAGTCTAGAGCAGAGAGGAAAAGAAACCGACTGGACATGGCTGGGAGAAGGGAGAATAGCAGATGGTTGAGAATAGAGCATAGTGAGAAAGCAGGGGAGTTAGTGTGGGAGCAGTGAGGTTGGGGGCTGGTTTTGAGGGAGCCAGGAGCTGGAGCAAGAATTAGACTAGGGTGGGGACTTTGAAAAGTATAACATAGACTCGCAAATAGGGACTGATGGAGCCTGGAGGCCAGCACGGGCTTTGATATGCAGCCACAGGTACCTGTCAATAGAGAGCCATATGTCATGTCCCTTCTGCCACAGGTATGCAAAATGACTCCTTTGCCTGATGGGAACCAGTTCCACAAGTTCCTGGAAAACGCTTGTTTTCTTTAACTGCCGAAAATCCTCCTATAGTTCAGGTTAAGCTAGACCTAATGCAATTTGGACTCAGGCAAGAGGCCTGCCCATTCTGGAGGACAGAGGAATGGAAATGAGATACCCTTTGCACCTCACAATATTAGAACCCTCACACACAAGTGGCCGTGATCCTTCTGGAATATACCTCTCCCCTTACAAGTCTCTTGTCTTCAGCGCCTAACTCAAGGCTCATCTCCACCTTCTCCTTACATCACCTCCCCTTCTCCAGAACTAGATCATTCCAGAAACAAGCTGCATTACTTTGCCCCGAGGTGCTTAGAGTCACAGCACATTACAAGGACCACTTTCAGTGCCAGAGGACAGCTCCTCACTCAGATTTTCCAGTTACTCATTATGTTTAGACGATCATTCAAATCATGGCTGTTTAAATAAATCACTTCACGAAACTGACCAAGTTATTTTTAAATAACTCTTAACATTGGCCATGCTGCTTTGCTAGGTAAAGCCACTCAGCGGCTGCCACAGCAGTTAGGATAAGGTGCAGCCCTTCTCAGCGTGTTCACATGTCACCCCCAGAATCACACCTACTCTAACAAGGCCACACCCAATCCTTCCCAAACACTAACAAGTGTTCACATGTAGGAGCCTGTGGGGGCCTTTCTCATTCAAACCACCCCAGTTACTATCCACTGTCGCCATAGTCATATGCAAAATCAATGCATGAAATAAAGAAATCCGAATCATAGAACTACTTCTCATCTTTCTGTTGTCATAATCTTTGTACCCTCTTTTCTATGCTGTCCCCTAGGCCTTGCAGAGAGTGATGTAGATGCTAAGTTCTCAGCGGCAGCCATTACCTTCAGTTACGAGTTTCTTTATTAGCCACTACCTTTCTGTGCCGGTCAGCCAGCAGCCAGTCTAAGACATAAGTATTTAGATGGCCATTTGGCTACACCCAGCCTAATGCCGGTAGTGAGTTCCTCACTAGGGCCTGTGACTTCCCAGCCATAGATTTTTGCCCTGATTAACAGAACCAGATACGTATTTCTTCCTATGAAGGAGGCCTGATATCCAATCCAATACTATAACTTTCTTTCAAGCCTTTGAGTACTGTATCACCACAGGCAGTCCCTTTCAGATCTTGACAACACTGTTTTGGAGACTTGAATCTTAGGCAAAATGCAAACGATTGCAGTGCCAGCAATAGCTAACACAGCGCTATTTGGGAAACGTGAGTCTGCCACAAAAAGCCGATATCTGTTCCGGGAACTCTGCCGGCATCTCCCTTCTCTACCAGCACATGCGTATCGATACTGCTAGGGTTAACCTTCAGGAATAAGTCTAGAAATTAACCAGGCCTTTTTCTCTATTTATACCAGTTTTCAACAAGGCAGGGATTACCTCTTCTTGCACAGCCTTCCTTTTTGCATTTATATTATTTCATTGTTTCACCTTGCTTACGTTAGTGTGTTTACATATATGACTGCACATGTAGGTACAGGAGCACGCATGCATGGTGCATATGTGGGGTCCACCTCAGGTGTTGTTCCCCAGGTACCTTCTAACTTCTGTTTGAGACAGGTTCTCTCATTGGCCTTGAGCCTTGCCAAGTTGTCAGACTCTCTGGCCCATGAACTTCCAGAGGTCTGCCCATCTCTGCCTCCCGGGTCACCGTGACTGGAATTACAGATGTGTACCACCACTGTACCTAGTGTTTTACTTGAGTTCTGGGGTCTAAATTCAGGTCTTCACCCTTGCAAGGTCCATGCTTTACCTACCAAATCATCTCCCTAGATTTCCTCCTTGAATTTTGAAAAGGAGTCAATACCAACATAATATATTTATTTGAGAGAGATGGTTGCTGCCACCATTAGAAAGATCAGTGACCAAAATTTCTAGTTTAACATCCAACTTAATTTGCATCTCCAGGCAGCATACAGTCTTAGATACATTACAGCCTCCACAGGTTACGGCTTCCCTTCATGTTGAGGTTATGAGTTTTCATATTCTATCCTGAAAGATGGCGTGGACCTTGCTGTCAGAAGTCCTCACCCTCCATGGGCTTTCCTCTAATTCCATCTCCAGTGTAGTCGGGGGATTCTTAAAATATTCTCTTTGGCTAGCATCAGAGACTTAGCTCCAAGGAAAACATTTCTGAGAATGTTTTTATTTCAGGATTTGTATAGTGTTCTCAGGAAATCTCTGTGAAAGACCACTGTTACCGTCCTTCAAAGTCAGATGGCTGCCTGTGGCCAGCCCGTCACAAAAGCTCCTGGTGATTTTGTAACACAGTTCAGTGTGAATTTGTGCCTAGTCTTCCATTATTTTTCTATTTGAGAACTTTGCTAATGATTTCCTGCATGCTCACAAAGCAGTTAATTTCCTCAATGTTCTCTCTTTTTTCTGAAAAGTCAGCAATCCATGTTTCTCTGAATTCATGACTGAATTGTCTGGCATATAAGTAAGAGAGAAGACCATGGTTGCCCTGGTTCCTGTACATGGGAGAACAGGAGTAACCCAACAGAGAATAAGCTGATGTGACCAAGTGTCCATCAGGACTCAGGCTGCGTCAAACATTCTCCTCACCTTGTGCCTCGCTTGCTGTTCTCTGCAGCCTTCTCACCTGCTTGTGGTCACTAACAGCTAGCAGAGTGTCCCGTGCCCCAGTCCTTCCCTTCTCTAGTTCTGTCTCTTGTCAGAAACAGATTGGCAGCTGTGGAGAATTCAGCCTGTCTCATATTTTAAGATGCCAGCTCTAAACAGTTCACAAACAAAGCTTGATAAGAGGTCATAAACATTAAATCAGCTATCAATCCAAATATTCCTACAAATTTTCAAGGAACTTACAGTAAATAACCAAGTGCTTTCTGGTTCAGAAAGAATAGAATGAGCTTGGGATGATGTGGTCCAGTGGGGCTCTCTCCCCTTAGTTTACTGGGATGATGTGGTCCAGTGGGGCTCTCTCCCCTTAGTTTACTGGGATGATGTGGTCCAGCTGGGCTCTCTCCCCTTAGTTTACTGGCATCTAGGATGGAATCAGAATGCTCCAGAACAAAGCCTGTCACTCGTGTGTCTGAGTCTCTCACTTCACAACACTTACTTCACTGCTACTCATTCTGGAACCAAAGCTGGGTGCTCCCAGAACCAGGTCTGCCTTCTGCTTGCTCAGTATCTTATCCTCCCTTCAGAAGACAGACTATTCAGAATGAGGCATCTTGGACGCCCTCTCTTTCTTGGGCCTTACATTGCTAAGTTCTAAGGATGGAGGCTGAGCAGATCGCTCTAGCCCTATCCCTATCACGTCTGCACCCAGAGTTTGCCTTCCTTCTGTTTGCCTACCTCCTCTAGCTGTGGACGCAGTCTTGGCTTAGTCTGGCCACCCAGGGATCTGCCTGAGTAGTTCTGGAACCCTTGAGCTTTCACAGGCTTCACTCCAGAGAGACTTCATCCCTGCCTCGGGTTACAGCATGAAGAGCTGCAGGCTGCAGAGAACTTCACATGTGCCAGCTCACGGGGCCCTGCAGAGTGCATTTTTAAACACATACCCAGATGAAAACACAATGCAGAATAGCTTATCTGGGTCTCGAACATGGGTCTTTGAAGCAGTATTCGGAAAGGCCTTGTCCCAAAGCAATGATCATTTATCTTAGCACATCCCTGACTTGCAGATTTTCACCACAAAATTATATGGATTCTCTCTACAAAGGTAAAACTGTAGAGTCCGTCTGTTTCTGCCCTTTGCTGTGCCGACACGCTTTTTCCACAGGGAACTGGCCATGGACTACTACAATAAGGATTCTGTCTGGAGCCCTTCCCTAATCCTCTGTCATCTTTTTGTCCCTCTGGCGGGATCCTAGAGTCCTTTTCCCACACTGGAGGCACAAACTGCCCATGATTGAGAACAGATTTAAAAACAGCCACGTGATTCCCCTAGAAAATGAGGTCCTTGGCATTTACCTTGATGAGAACAGTGGGAAAACGTATCTGGGAGGGACACGTGGTGGCCTTTGGAGTCAGAGCCGTAGTTTCAGAGAGAAGACACCATGGTCCACCACCACAGGCTTCATCATGAGAAAAGCTCTACCATCATGGCCTTTTTCTTTAAGGTGATCTAGAACCAAGTGTAGCTTCATAGGTCACTGCAGGATGGGAACCATTCCAGCTAGGAAATGGGAGGCTTTTGTCTGTCTGTCCTATGCCCTGAATGGGTTTCAGGGAGGTTAGAGCAGAAACAAACCAACCAGCAGCAGGCAAGTAGGATGATCCAGAGAGAAATGCCCGTGGCCGTGACAAGGGAAGTTATAGCACAGCTGTGGATAGAGAGAGAGCTTCGGCCATGACAGGCGTCTGTAGTACAGGTAGAGTGTAGAAAGCTGGTCTGCAGCCAATTGGATGCCACAGATCTGATAGTGTGTTATGTGAGGGAGTAGAGGGAACAAAGTGACTCTTTCAGTTTTACTGAAACAACATGGTGATAGTCACCATGGGGATAGCGATGGAGAAAAGCGTGGACAGACCGAGGTAGTGGGTACAATAGAAAATTCTGGATTATGCGTATTATGCTGGAGATTTCCTATCAGGTATTCAAGGGGGGAGGGAGGGAGGGAGGGAGGGAGGGAGGGAGAGAGAGAGAGAGAGAGAGAGAGAGAGAGAGAGAGAGAGAGAGAGAGAGAGAGAGGTTTAGCGTGATGGAATGATTGTGCAATGAACACCCAGAGGAAGAATAAGGCCTTAGCTGGGCCAACACCTAGGAAAAGCGAGGGGAATCAGGAAGGACATGTTACTGCACATTGTAAACACACCCACTTTATTATTTTATGAAAATAGCCCCTGGCTACAGTTAGGTTGAAAGTACATGTTTCTGTACTGGGCAAACAGTCTCAACGAATCAGAGCAGCAGTTGGTAAGTGGAGGCACTCAGCTTCACTCAGCTGCCCTCACCCTTCGCCAGTATCATGGGCATAGGGACCACACTGTTTTTCTATGCTTCATTTTCACTAAACGCCACTGATGCTGGATTTAATATCTGGGACTTGATTATCTCTCATTATGATTGAGATCTCTGGGACATCACCTTAAACTGAAATCCAAGTTCAGCACTCACTCTTAGAAAATCCTTCAGTGAGTGGAGATGGTTCTGCATTAGGAGAACTGGCCACTCTTGCAGAGGACCTGGGTTAAGTTCCCAGCCCTCCCCTGCCCATGGTGGCGCATAACCATCTGTAACTCCAGTTCCAGAAGATGCAGTGCTCTCTTTTCATGTCTGCTCTTTGTTTCAGGTTCAGAAATGATTTCTCCTTCCTTCCTTCCTTCCTTCCTTCCTTCCTTCCTTCCTTCCTTCCTTCCTTCCTTCCTTCCATTGTACTGAGTATTTAACCCTGGCTGTGTGCTTGCTCTGGAGCACTGAGCTATACCTCCAGCCCAATCTCTGATGACTCGATCAGTCTTACTTTTGTTAATAGCTTGGAATATTTTATCCATTGGCACACATTGGAAAATTCACCCGTAATTTGATTTAACTGGAACTTTCCAACAGCTGCCTCTAGCCATCTGTCATTCAGATCCTTGCCAGTGACATTGGGATGCTGTCGGCTGTCCACACTTTCAGGGTTTCTGAACTTTATCCCCAAGTGAAAGTAGATTGCCAGGGAGTATTGTACTTGAACTATGCTAGTGCGCTCGTAAGTCCTTTGTGGATGAGGCTTGAGTGCCGATGTCAGCTTTGAGGAGTGCTGGTAGAAGAAACAGTTGGTTTTCATGACATTTGTACTGTTTTCAAAACTATAGTTGAGAGCCTCCCTCATTTTACTGTGCGATACATTTTATGTCTGATTCTTACAGTCCACTTAGAGAAAATACATTTTGCAGAAGAAAAAACTAAAATAAAATCAACAACATCTTGGGTTTCCTTTTGCCAGAGAATGAGAAGGATATCTTCAGTGTGAGCTTGTTCACTGAAATTGAAATAACAGCTTGCAGTATATCTCTGCTAGAATATTAACATTCTGCATACCTAAACATTTATCAACCTCTGGCCATCTCAGGCCATACACAACCCTGCAGAACTTTGTTTCACATACTCAGACCAGAATGCGGTCATCAGTGCAGGAGAGTGCAGGGCTCTGTCCTCAGTGTGGCCTGCTCTTCCTCCTCAAGCCTCCCCAGAATGCCACATCTCAGATCCTAAGCAAGCCAAGGCAGCATCACCCAATGCCACAGGAGTCATTTTCTCTTGAGTTTTGTTGAGTAACAACAGAACAAGTAAGAAGAGCATGCATACAGTGAATTTCACTGATAGTGGTGTTTGTGTGTTGCGTTTTGTTTTTGGAGTACTCCAGACATTCTGGTATTCTTTATTGTAGCAGGACACTGACTTCAATTGTTAAATTATAACAGTATCTCAGTCCTTCTTCCCTCACCCCTTCCTTCTTTTCATTGGGGATTAAACACAAGACCTTACACATGCCAGGCAAGTGTTCTCCCATCAAGTCATACCCCACAAGCCCCATAAAGAGTACTTTTATCAGGTAGCTTAAAGGTAGTCAGGTTCTCTCTGGCACTCAGTCAGACATGGAACCCAGTGCTTGCTTTTTGAATGATTAAATCAGAAGATGCATGACCTATTTCTTTTATAAGTGAGAGAATTTCTCTTTACCTCTGATGGAGTAAAGGTTGTGTCTTGGTGCTCATTTTTTAAAAGTAAATCCCTTAGTAACCATAGCGTTCAAAGTTTTGTCTCCTTGGTCATAGTATCTTGTGCTCTTGTTTCATACTGTGAAGTGATGTTTCTGCTATTTATTTTAGTTACATTGGAATTTGTTATAGTTATTTCATTGTTTTTATTCTGATAAGGAAAGTACGTGTTCATGCTATTTATAAAGATGTTTGGATTTGACATCCAAGTCCAGTGGTGAAATGCTGGGTCACCCTGGTCACAGCTTAGCTTATTTTAAAAGTGACTATGACTGAGCAGTTTAGTCTTAGGATCTCAGAGTACCTCATTTTCATTTTAGTGAACTGGAAAGGACTGGGTAAAATCCAAGCTGATCAGATCTAGTCCAAGTGCTCCATATGATCGAGCTCAGCTCTGTGAGCTGGTAAGGAATATGCAGAGATATCCGGACATGGTTGTACACACCTGGAATCCCTGCATGCAGACGTCAGAGCAGAGGAGCTTGACTTTGAGTGCAGCTCAGACAACATAGTGAGACCCTGTCTCAAAAAGTCACACATTCTGTGCTGCTAGTTTTTTGTTATCCTGATATAGCTAGAGTTATCTGAATGGAGTGCACTTGAATAGAGAAAATGCCCCCTAAAATATGTCTGAAGGGCATTTTCTTTTTTAAATAATTTATTTAAATTTATTTTATGTGCATTGGTGTGAAGGTGTCAGATCCCCTGGAACTGCAATTACAGACATTTGTAAGATGCCATGTGGGTGCTCAGTATTGGACCTGGGTCCTCTGGAAGAGCAGCCAATGCTCTTAACTGCTGAGCCACTTCTCCAGCCCCAAAGGACCTTTTCTTAATTGGTTATTGATGGGGGAGGGCCCAGCCCATTGTGGTGGTGCCATTCCTGGGCTGGTCTAGGTTCTATAAGAAAGCAGGCTGAGTAAGCAATGAGAAGGAACAAGCCAGTAAGCAGCAATCCTCCATGACCTCTGTGTCAGCTTCTGCCTCGAGGTTCCTGCCCTGCTTGCATTCCTGTCCTGACTTCCTTCAGTGATGAACCACAATGTGGACATGTGAACCAAATAAACCCTTTCCTCTCCAACCGTCTTTCAGTCATCATAGCAATAGCAGTCCTAAGACACAAAAGCTTATCTGTCAATATGCAAATTGTTTTCTTCTCACCATCTGGAATCTAGTCTGTCTATTAATATCTTTTTAACAGGAAAAGAGTTGTTTATTTTTAATGATTAATTGCTTATCTTCTCAATTTTAAATATCATTAAACTTCTTTTTTTGTGATTTTTGTATATGACAATATGGTGGTTTAGATGAAAGTTGCCTTGGACATGTTTTATGACAGCAAAAAAAGTTAGTACCAGAAGTGGGGTATTTATATGACAGGTCTGGCCATGCTTTTATTTGGAGGAATGTAGAAGACTTTGGGGAAGAGGGTAAATAGCTGGGCAGTGGGTCATACGCCTGGAATCCCAGCACTCAGGAGCAGAGACAGGCGGATCTCTGAGTGCTAGGCCAGCCTGGTCTACAGAGTGAGTTCCAGGACAGCCAGAGCTACACAGAGAAACCCTGTCTTGAACAACAACAACAATAATAATAAAAAACAAAGTCAACAATGATGACAAGGACTTTGCTACTTTGGACTAGAATAGTTGAGCTCTGTAAGAAGTGCTTCATGTGCCATCAGTCCTGAGAAAATACTGACTGTGGAAGTTTAGCTCAGGTGGTTTCTGCAGGGAACAGTATTAGCAGCTGGGCTAGAGACCATTCTCGTGATACTTTGGTAAAGAGTGCAACTTTCTACCCTTGTTCTAAGGATCTGCCTGAGACTGAACTGAAAAATAACAGACTGAGCTTCTTGGAGATTTCGAGGCAGTCTAATATTGACTCTGTCATGTAGTTATTATGCACACCTACAATGAAAAAGAGCAAGTGTGGCAGAAATACATACAATATGTACAGTTTTAGAAGAAAAAGAGCATCTGGAAATTTAATGTTGAAGACAAGGCTTATAATGAAAGAGATAAAGAAAGGCCTGATGTAAGGTGGGATAAAGGAGTGGCACCTTCAGTGCAAGACCCCCCCAGCCACGCTTCCAGCTTGTGTAAAGGCCTAGGGACGCCTCTGTTCCTGGAAAGCAAAGGGAAACTGCTGCAGGTGTGGTTCAAGGAGGCCAGGCTCCATCCTACACAGGCAGCCAAACTTGCCAGTGTCATCCCTGTGCTTCTGACTTCAGAGCCATGAAGGATAAAAGAATAAAGGGGTTGTGGAGTCTTCTTTCTAGGTTAAGGAAAACCACTGAGATCCCTAAGATGTTAGCGTTGCCAAAACCATGCCCTTAATCCCAGCACTGCTAAAGAGAGCTATAGACGGAGGAGAACCAGCCCAAGAGAGAGAAGTGTCTTGCAGTTAGCAAAGCTGGAAGGGCAGAGCTATCTAAGCCCTTTGGCTTCTGACACAGAGCTATAGGATTTGGAGTTTTCCCTGCTGGGCTTAGTTCTCGCCTTGGTCCAGTATTTCCTTATTATACCTCCTTTTCTCTCTTTTGCAATGGCGATGTATATTCTGTGTCATTGTTGGAAGTAGAGATATGTCTTTTGATTTTATGGGAGCTAGCAGCTGAGAGATTGACTTGATTGGCTGGCATTGAGACTATGGGGAGTTTTGAAGTTGAACTAAATGCATTTTGCATTATGATATGGTCATGGGCCTTTGGGAGCCAGGGAGTGGAATGTGCTGGTTTGAATGAGAATGACTCTCATGGGTTTGGGCTCCCAAACTCATATATTTGTCCCATAGTGGGTGGGACTGTTTGGAAAGGATTGGAAGGTATAGCCTTGTTAGATGAAGTATGTCACTGGGGGTGGTTTTCAAAACACTCCCAGCATTCCCAGTTAGCTCTCTCTGACTCTTGCTTGTAGATCAAGATGTGAGTTCCCAGATGCTGCTCTAGCTGCCCGCCAGTATGCCTTTTCTTCCCCCACCGTCATAAACTCTCACCCTCGGGAACTGTAAGACCATGTACACGCGACGTAATCTTGGTCATGGTGTTTTATCACAGCAGTGAAAAAGTACCTGATACAGACAAACAGAAAAGCTGCTTGAAATTCAGGTTCTGATTTAGGTGGCATTGATGATTCAGAGGCGGCATTGATTCAGAGGTGGCATTGGTCCAGTGGGCTTCACAGACATTCTATGCCCAGTGCTGTGACTGGGCATTGGGTTGGGAGGCTCACGAACCAGGTAGACCTATTAGGGGTGGAGATGAGCTGTTTCCCAGTGGTGTCAGTTATACAGGCGCATTGTTTCCCACATGATTTCCACCTGCTGATTCCGTTGGTCAGCACAAGCATCTGTGAGATGGTGACTTAAATACCCTTAGTAAACTGTTCATAGTCAAGGGGATTCATGCTCACAATTGGAGAGTTTTGAATATGAACTCAACACTTCCATAATTTATGGCCCATATTAATTCCAAAGGTAACCTTGGAGTCATCTTTTTATTATCAACAAGCTTCAACGTTAACGTGGTATTTCTGCAAATGGATAAGATCATGGATTTCATACTAACCTACTAAAAGCCACTTACTAGCTGTGTGGCCTTGGGTAAGAAATGACAATCCAAGCCTCGTTTCGCAATCTATAGCAGGATAGAAGACCATCTGATAACGTCAGCAAATATGATCATGAAGCATTGTTATGCAAGGACTTCGACACCTTTCAAGAGCTGGTATTAAAGTCATGGTTTAGGTGAAGCCTTGATAACCTTACAGGAGATCATGGGCCTGCTGGTGCTTTTTAGTGCTCTCTCTGTCATAGATGATTCCATGGAGATGAGCTCCGAGCAGCCATTATCAGGACAGAGCTGGAGAGAAAATGGGGAAGGACTCTGCGAGCACAGTCAGGCTTTTGTTATTGTCTCATGTTTAGATCCAGGTGTGGTGACTCATGCCTTTAATCCCAGCCCTCAAAAGGTAGAGGCAAGGAGATCTCTGTGAAATTAAGGCCACCCTGCGCTACATAGCAAGTTACAGGACAGCCATGAATAAATACACAGTGAGACCCTGTCTTCAAACTAAAGTAGGGAGCGAGGTGCTGAAGGGATGGCTCAGTGGTTAAGAGCACTGACTGCTCTTCCCAGGGTCCCAGATTTGATCCTTAGCACCCACATTATGGCTCACAACCACCTCTAAACTCCAGTTCCAGGGGATCTAATGCCTTCTTCTGGCTTCTTAGGGAATTACATGCACATGGCGCACAGACATATATGTAGGCAAAACACTCATATGCCTAAAGATTTAAAATGAGGGGAATATTGACTATATTTATCTAAAACTTTTTTTCAAAAGGCTTTGAAACTGGAAAGGGGTGAGTGCACACTGTGGACAAATTAAATGGCACACTATAGTTAACTGTATTTGGAAACATTTGCTACCACTAAAAATTTTACCTGAAAAATCATTGCAATGTGGCAGGCACTGCACCTCTAAATGTGCTTGCTTGTACCTTTAAAAATAACTTTATGTAATTATAGGAAGCATTTCTTGGTGTTGCGAGATCGGGTGGAAATACAGGGAGATAGCTTATTTTGGAACAAATATTATTGCCTTGAAACTTTGCCAGTTCAAGCTGGGTTCTTTGGAAGACCAGCCCTCCTGTTTTCTGGCTCCAAAGTGTATGGGACATAAGTAACCATTTACTTTGTCATTAGAATTCAACTGATGGTCTGTCTCTCTGTGTCTCTTCCCTCCTTCTCTCCCCCCTCCCTCACTCCTTTCCTCCCCACTTCCCTCTGCCTCTGTACTGAAGTTCAGTGTTACCTAGAAATAACTACATTGTCACACTGTTTCCCTCACTGCCTGGTTACTCTTCAGTTGGTAGAGATGGATGATACATACTATATATGTGAAGGATTAACTAGTTTGCCCTTTGTCCCAAGATGTCTTGTCTTCTGTGTTTAATCAGTTCTTTACACTGCCGGGTTGGGGAAGAATCACAAACTTTATTTATTACCCTGAAGCAGCCAAAATGAAGTTATGTAGTCCAAATTCTAACTTTGGTTGTTTGAGAAAAAATCACCCTAATCATCGAGACTAAGACTCTATGGTATCTGGCAGGGAGATTTTTATAATTTGAAATTTAGGATTTTATAAAATGACATTTTGGTTTTTGTGGTGTTTTTGATAGTTTGTTTGTTTGTTTTTGTTTTTGTTTTTCAAGACAAGGTTTCTCTGTGTAGCCCTGACTGTCCTGAAACTCACTCTGAAGATCAGGCTGACCTCAAACTCACAGAGATTCGCCTGCCTCTGCCTCCCAGGCACTGGGATTAAAGGCATGCACCACCACCGCCTGGCAGCAAATAACAGTTTAATAAATTACTTCTCTTGTCTTTGAAAATACTAAACATGCTTCCATCTCTTAAACCACAATTGATGGGGAGAATGGGTAGGTAGATGGTTAGCTGTTGTTTTCTCCAGTCGGCAAGGAGCTCTCTCTCTTGCTTCTTTCTTGCTAGGACCCTAAAGCAGCTCATATTGCCAATTGCTGCTGACTTTTATTTTGTTCTGAGACAGGGTCTCCCAGGCTGGCCTTCTGCTCCCTATGTAGCTGGCGATGACCTTAACTTCTGGTCATCCTATCTCCACCTCCTGAGTGCATAGATTACTGTCAGCACACCTGTTCATGTCATGCTAGGGATCAAGAATCAACACTTCCCTGCTTGCTGGCTAGGCAAGTAGTCCAGCAACTTGGGCTCCATCCTCAACCCATGAAGTTGAATTTTTAACATGATAGCTGGAGTTTTGTTCTCTCTAAACAGGCTCCAACACAGAGGCCAGGGAGGCTGGTCATCTGGAACTCTGGAGTAAACTCAGTTTTTATAGTACAGTTACAGTAAGTTTGTTCATCCAAAGTGGCTATTTGTAAATGTTTCAGCATGATCTACAGCAATGCTGTCAAGTGAGTTGAATCAACTTCATGTTGTATTTCATGTCAACCCTTAATCATTACTGATTGGAACCATTCGCTTTCTCAAATCCAACCTAAAAAAGTCTCTCTTACAGATTGTTTTTCTTTGTAAGTTCAAGCCATCTACAATTACTTTTAATTAAAATAATTTGCTATTATTTTCTTCTTTAAGAACATTTTTTGAGATACTGAAAATTAAACTAAGGAAGCTTCGCTTAGGGTCTCTGCTTAAGAAATATTTTGTGAGTAAAGAATTTTTTGTTGAGATATTTAAACTGTTAAAAAAATATTATAAATTTTTTAGCTCAGTCCCCAGGACCAGCAGGTGTCCTCTTAACCATAGTGCTCACAGACTTGTGTGTGGGTCTGCACGTACTCACAAGCACCATTTGCACCGTGGCTGCTAGGTTGACTAATATACTAGGATCCACAGGATTTCTGGAAATTTCCTGATTTTCTTGAGTTGGTGACTAATGCTTGGACTGCCAGTGTCCTTCCCTGAGTTCCTGCAGATGTATTCTAGCTAACATTCTTCTCTCAGATACATCTACTCATCAGAGAACCTTTCAGTTCCAGTATCTAGGTGATGTCATTTGTGAATCCCTTGGTGGTTCTGCCTCTCTCAGAACTCAGGCTCACAGGCAAACGTTCTTTTGGTGCTCCCCCCACCTCCTTTTCCCCCCCTTTCATCTGATTGTCCCTGCTGTGGCTGCTCTGTGATTGAGGAAAGCTATAGCCAACACAGGGGAACAAAATGGGCTGATACAGCCTGGCTGGAGCCCAGCGTCTCCTGCTGGTGGAAAGGCGAGTAGGGCCAAATTCAGTTTTTCTGTTTTGTTTGGTTTGTTTCTCTGGGTAAGTGTCCCCAGAAAGACTGTCTGTCCTCTGCTAAGGACACTGTTCCTGTGTCCAGGGTGCCATCTGAGCAGCAGCAGGTTCCTTCACCCTCTTCTCGCTTCAGGAAAGGAGTTACTCCTTTGAACTGTTCTCCACCTCCAGTTCCCTTGTCCCCACATTCCCTAGCTTTTGGAACTCTGAAAAAATGATTTAAATATTCTTGTCACCTTCCTTCTCCAGACACTTGTTTCTGCCCTCCTCAATCAGCCACCGTTCTGGCTGCTCTGCATTTTCCAGAGTTTGGTTATGCGGTCTCTTCTGTGCACTCTTTCCCACTCCAGCCCCTGCTGGAACTAAAAGTCTGCTCACTTTGTTGTACCAGTCATATTTCAGCTGCACTCTCGCCATAATCTATAGCGCTCATTTGCATTTAATAACAGCACCACTCTCTGGTTTCCCCAACTGCAGCCAAACTGCCTCACACTGCCCACAAGAATTTTTGAAATCTGTACAACAAGAAGAGACTTGGAGGGGATGGAGGAATGACTCAGTGGTTAAGAGCACTGCCTGCTCTTCCAGAGGACTGAGGTTTGATTCCCAGCACCCACATGACAGCTCACAACCTTCCATAACTGTAGTTCCTTGGGATCCAGTGGCCTCTTCAGGTATACAGATACACATGCGGACAAAACACCCATATGTGTGGATGGATGGATAGACAGACAGACAGACAGACAGATAGATAGCGAGATAGCTAGATAGATCTTTAAAAAAGAAGAGACTTGGTACCCAAAGTAGTTGAGTGAATTACATAGCCCTCCATGATGGGACATCATTTAGGTATATCTAAAAATAAAGCAAGAAAATGGTTCCTCTGTTAAGTTCATCAACAAAGTTTGGACTTTATGAGTGATGACCAGATATCAACACTGTCATTTCTGTTATCTGAAGTGTCTAGTATCAAATGTGCCAGTGTTGATGGCATGACGTTGAGCTTTTGTTGAGGTGGATCCTGGAGATAATTTCCCCTACCAAGATTTATATACAAATAATACTTGATCACTTGCATACAACCCCACTCCTTGTTGCATTTAGTTTTTCAGTTATTTTTGTCTTACCTAGTATTTTCTGAGAAATATGTGGGGTTGGGTTAGATGATTTCACAAGCCTACCTGGAATCCTGAAACACAGAATTCTCACATTTTGAATATTGTACTGAACCAAAGAAAGGGATTTGCCTATAGAATAGGATAAAGCACAAGGTTTTTCCTGTATCTCTGGTTCTATGATTTTAATGAAATCAAATCAGCGGTTTTTTGCTCCCTCTGTGCAATACTTATTCTCTATCTATTTGCTTAACAAAATCATACTGTAACTGCCCTACAATTTTATTTTCTTAACATTTAGAAAGGAGTAAAGTCAGAGAGCACGAATTCCTCCACAAAGTTGTTTAGGTTCAGTTGACATTTTAATGTGGGTTGAATTTGAACTTCAGTGCCACACGCATTTCTGCAGCTGACTCCTGGCCTCTCACTGGTGTACTACTTTTCCCACCACAGGATTCTACCAGGCCACATGTTGACATGAACCTGATGTTGAAACTGCATTTTATCTCCTGGGCTGAGTCTATGAGGTCATGGAGACCCACAGTATTGATAGCATATCTCTAAAGGATAGATAGCCCAGGACAGCTGAGAGCAGTAGGGGAACACTGTGTAATGTGAATGCTTTTAACCCAGTTATTGAACTTATTAAGATCTTTCTGCTCTGCTCTCCTCTCCCCTCCCCTCCCCTTCCCTCCCATCCCCTCCTATCCTCCCTTTCCCCTCCCCTCCCCTTATCTTCCTTCCCTCCATGTCACTTGAACAGTAAAAGTTAGGAGAAAACAAAAAAGGGAGTTAAATGAGAAAATGTCTGTGACCACAGGGATCTAATTGAAAATGTGGTATTTTCCTTGAGCAGGGTTCCTGTGAACAAACTGCTATTTTCCTGTTCTTAATGGAGACATACTTTCCCATTGTGTCCTCCACTCTCATTATTGTCTTGAGCTCAGCACCCTCATAGCTGCTTCTCCTGTCTTGTAGACGTGCTCGCTGACTCTCAGGTCCTGTGTTTTTTGTTTCTGCCATGTGCTAAGCCATCACCCACAATCCTCACCACCTCTCCAGAGCACCACCCCACTGAGCCCAGCAGCACACATGTGCCTCACGCCCCCTTCATACAGCTTCTGCCACTGCAAATCAGGTCTTTATGCTTGTACGGCATGTACTTCACCAACTGACTCATTGCCCCAGCCCTCACTTCATTTTTTTATTCATAAAATCATGGGATGTTTATGGAAGATTCTAGAGGACAATGAATTAAAAACATATTTCTAACATACAGCATTTCATATAAAAGCAGGATAGTATTCAAATATTGATTTTACTGAGATACTGAATTAGTATTGTCAACAGGATATGAAATCACCTAGGAGACCAACTTTAGGCACACTTGTGAGGATTATCCTATTTAGAGAAGTCTCTGTCCAGTGCCTGTGTGAAATGTTCTTTATTGGGTTCATTGAGAGATCAAACCCATCCTAACCTAGGGCATCACTATGCCCTAAGCTTGAGTCCCATACCACATAAAAAGGAGAATCTAGCTAAGATCGTGCATTTGGCATTTGTCCTGATCCCTGACTTTGAGTGCTCTGCTACTTTGATTTCCCCGCATGAAGGACTGCGCCCTTGAACTGTGAGCCTCAGTAACCTCTCTGCTTCTTATGTTGCTTCTGGTGGGTATATTAGCTCAGCAGCAGAAGTTGAGTACTGGCCCCCATTTCCAAACATAGCGAGATGGTTTTTTAATATGTGTGTGTTAATGACTGTAACAGGTAGGTAGCATGAAGCTTCCCAAAGCATCCTAGTATTTGGGTGACTGGGTTTCAGGCCTCCAATGTTCATCTTTGCTAGGCTTTCAGGGGACTTTGTTTTTGTTCTAATCAAAGTGACTTTGACTTGCCCCCCAGCAGTCAAATCAACCTGTGACTAATGTTCCCTGTGTGTTGTGTCCCTTGTAGGTGCTGTGGTCTTTAGAATTGGGTCACTGGATTTCTGAGGAACCCTTTGAACTCTCTCAGTCCTTCCCTGCAGCTCCGGTGAGTCAGCACTGTGAGGTGGTGGGAGATGCAATGTGGTGACCGTAGGAAACGCCACGTCTTAGGGTAAGGATGGTCTCACTCAGACTAAAAGGATGTCGCCCTAGAAATGAATGCCTTCTATTCATTGATTTGTGAACTCACATGTGAACACTTGAGGAAGGACACTTGCAAAGCGCAATGAGAAATGTCACCTTGGAAAGGTTTGTTTCACTTAAGCTGGCAGTACAGATTCGGGAAAAGGAACTGGGTGGCTTGCTGCAAGTTCATTGCTAACCTGGGCTATAAGGTAAGACCTTTCTCCAAAAAAACAGAAAAGAAAAGAAAAAAATTAATAATTTAATGGTGAAAGCCTGTGGGACTCTAGAAAACAAATTTTAAAAGTAAAAGACAACTCTTAAAACTAATGCTAATACAGATAAAATTGACAGGTATAAAAATCGTGGCCTGCCAGCATTGTGATGTGGTCTTAATCTGAGATTTGTCCTAAATTCCACCTTTATGGACTCTTAAGTATTCTAAACATTTGCCAATTAAATTCTGACTTCTCGGGGCTGGAGAGATGGCTCAGAGGTTAAGAGTACTGGCTACACTTCCAAAGGTCCTGAGTTCAATTCCCAGCAACCACATGGTGGCTCACAACCATCTGTAATAAAATATGGTGTCCTCTTCTGGCCTGCAGGAACATATGCAGGCAAACCACAGTATACTTAATAAATAAATAAATTTAAAAAAAATAAATTCTGACTTCTCTGATAATTAAGGTTTGACTGGAAACAGGGTTATACAGAAGTTGGCTTTTGTTCCCAAACATGTTGTCTGGTTTGGGACAGTTTATTGTTTGGAAAGATGATTCTCTGAGAGGCAGTGGCCGTTCTGGCTGTCCCTGGTGCTCTTACGTAGCTATCCCAGTGGCCCTGTGCCGGGGACCCAGCAGGAAGCTGAACTCTGCCCCCCCGTCGCTCAGTCATCTAGCTTGCTGCATTGTTTTGTTTTCATTTTTGAGATTACTGTTTTGATTTCCTTTCAACTTTGTAAATGTTTTCTTAAGAACAGAAAAAAATATTCTTCCCAGTAAGTTTGTTTATTTAAAACACTGTGTAAGGAGCCGGAGTATGGAGTGGAAGCCTGAACTCCTCCCATTCTCTGACCTGAGAGAGTGCACATAATTCTGAGTTGCACAGGAGGTTTGCCTTTGGAATTCTTCTTCCTGCCTTCATGAGAGACTGATGTAAATGAAGAGTGCTGTTTCTGGGCTCCTGGGTGATCGTTCTACCACCTCAGTTCCTGTCATTGTGGTCTTTCAAGAACCTTACTGCTGTCCTGAAGCTGTGGGATGTTGTTCTGGTGTCAGATGTTTTAACTGGGTACAGAGCCATTTTGGCCCCGTCAGTTTCCCTAAATGTAATAATAGAAACAGCGGTCAGAAAGCAGGGAATAGTTCTTTACTCTGGAGTTAGTTGGTAGGAAATGAAGCATGGCAGAAGAGAGGGTGCCTTGGCCACCCAAGTCTGCAGATTGACTAGAGCACAGAGCAGTGTGTGAGGGTGTCTATCACCAAGGCTGCCTGAAAGAAAATGGGTTAGTAGAGCAGTGTTTCTCAACCTGTGGGTCACAACCACTTGGGGGTTAGCTTATCATATATCCTGCATATCAAATACTTGCATTAGGATTCATAACCATAACAACAGTTATAAAGTAGCAATGAAATAATTTTTGGTTGTGGGGGTCACCATAAAGTAGCAATGAAATAATTTTTGGTTGTGGGGGTCACCAAAATATAAGGAACTGTATTAAAGGACCACAGCATTAGGAAGTTTGAGAACCATGGGGTTAGAGAAATGTAAAAAACAAAACAAAACCAAATCTGGACACAGAGAAGGGCAGATGGACAGGAAGGAAGGTACCTGAGAAATTGCATCTAATTGCTTTGTGCAGGTACTCATTGATAGAGACAGCATTCTGCAAGCTTCCGAGAAGTTAGGACAGGAGAAATTAGGGTTTAACAGTTCCATGCATAAAGTTGTGTTCTGAAACTTTTTCTAGAAACCTCTGGTAATACTATGAGCAGGACAGTTTGATTTTGCATTCTCAAACACTTCTTCAGTTTTCTCTCAAGTGGGATGGTTTCTTCAACCACAAAAATCAAGACTTAGTTTCATTTTCTAAAACTAGGGAGCAGACCTAACTCAGCAGTGAGGTCTCTTCATCATGAAACTGGTTTTTTTATTAAAAACAATCTTCCTTGTCATGAGGCACAGGGTTTTTTTGTATGTGACACCAAGGAACAGAATTGTAAATGTTATCATAAAAATTAAACGTAATCACCTCAACTAATAAGTTATATTTAATTACTAAAAATAACTTCATATTTATCAGCCAGGCAGAAAACAAAATAGTATAGTCTCCACATACACCAACGTGGCAGCCGCTTGGTGGTAATTCCAGAGAGGTGGGCATTTTCACCATGTAGGAAGTAATATCCAGCCATTAAAAACTAAGCCATCGAAGATGGGTAAATGTGTTGTTTTCAAATGAAAATGTAAGGCACCTAAGAACAAAACAATGCACTGTGCTTCTTCATATATTAACCTGTAACTAGCACTTAGAGCATCCCTGAATACTCACTGCCAGAGCAAGGGGATGAAGTCTGTCACCGTGATGGCTGTGCTGAGTATTCCTACAATCTATATGCTGTGCTCGGAGGATGGTGATTCCAAGATTATCTTCTTTAAGTTCTGTTTTCCAGTTATTGACTGATGAACTCTCACATAATGTCCTTCCTTGTGGCAGTCTGCATGCTGTCCCTCTGATTCTCAGCCTCAACGCCACCTTCCCCAGGTGTTTCTCTGGACCACAGTGCCTTTGGGTTTCCTTGAGTTGGTTACTGGTGCAGGCTTAAGTGTTTGCTGCAGTCTGGCACACAGAGATCCTCCCCACCCCCGGGAGCACCTCCTGACGGGGAAAGGAACTGCTGTGCATTGGTGTCTCTCAGTGCTTTTGGGTTAATCTTTGGATACAGTACACTTTTCTGGTAGTATAGGAATGCATTTAGAAATCTGCCGGCCGAATCATCATGGTTGTGGCCTTGAGCGAGTAGCCGGACCCCTTCCAGTAGTACCACTTGATGCCATTGAACTTATTTGTGCTCTGCTTTTGTGGATAGTACTGTCCGTTCAAGTTGGAAGGACCACATGCATCAAACCACCATCCTGTGAAAGTGAAACAGAAGGAATTAGGAGTGGGTGGTGGCACCTGTGTCAGCACGGGGAGGAGGGCTCAGGTGTGCTCATCAGTTTTCAGCTTCAAAGAAGGTGCATACACACCTCATAGTGTAAGAAGAGCCACATTGATTTGTTACTCCCCAGACACACACTTCACACCTATGCAGTCACAGTTCCATTGTTGTACATGTTCTTGCACACTTTCTAGCTCCTTTTGTGTAGAAGCCTTGCAACATGGAGAAATGTTGGTCAGTGCTGTGTGAAAAGCCTGTTTGTCATCCATGATTACATTGTTGGGGTGAAGACATGGTGAAACTGGATGTATATATACATATACATACATACATATATACATATACATACATACATACATACACACATACACACACACACACACACACACACACACACACACACACACACACACACACATATATATGTCTTAACAGCTGGATGGACCAAATGATTCCCACTCCCCTCCATCAAATTGTTTTTGCTGGAATAGAAGCTAAGTGCCTGTTGCTCCATGGAGCTAGGGAAAAAGAAACTTTAAGGCTATAAGGGGAGTATTAAGGGAGAATCAGGCAGAAGCAAGGACCTTCTTCATGGTAGCTCTGGATCCCACAAATAGGAGCATAGTGGGTGATAGGATTTGCCATATGAAGCAGTAACGTGGATGATGTACTAATCTGAATTCATCTCTAAGCGTCATGTAATACCAATTACATGATATTATGTGATAGTATTCATGTTTGTTTTTAAATACAGAAAACAATGACAAGAATTGATAGTAAAGAATGTAGATGAAATACCAACCAAGAGGCTACCTCAGGGCAAATGGACACAGTAGGGCAGCTTTAAAAAAAATGTTTTTTTTTTCCTGTGGAGTGCAGCTGTTTCCCTGGACACTGCTGGCTGGAGACAGTGCTAGCTGGTGATTCTGATAAATGGAGGTCTATAAGAAGATTCTGTGTTGTACAAACCCTTGGAAGGTGGAGAAGTAACAGACCTGCCTTAACCTTCAGGCACCATTCATGCCCCTGCAGATAGCTCCTCCGTAGGCCAGCTTCCCCATGGGCCCGCCCATGGTTTGGAAAGTGGCCTCTTTCAGCCCAGACCTCCCATATTCCTTCCCTGGCTGCTTGCCTCCTCCCCAGCTCCATTCTCAGCCCCTAAATCTTGAACTAGGTAAATAAATAGATTGTGTCCTTGGTTATGAAGCAGTTCTCCTGCTCTCTGGAGTAGCAGCACATGGGTGGTCTGGAAACAGCCAGCCTTTCCAGAGAGGTTTCAGTGTGGGAATGGCAGCAGGACTTGGGATTAGGTGTGTCGCAGCCCAGAAACCCACCACCCTTGTCATTTGATTTTAAAGAGGATTGTTGCAGCGAGATGAGAGTGTCTAGCCCCCTTCCGAAATCAGTTCAGTAGCATTCTTTCCTTTGAATGGGGACAACTCATGCCACCAAGTGGCCACTCTGTTCTCCCAAGAACTCTAGGGTCCTAGTTCTTCTGTGGAATTTCAAGCTCTGAATTTCATTTCATTTTTGCAAATAAATCTTCTTGTTACTGTTGACAGAAGGATTCTTGACTGACGAGTACATGTGAGTCAAGCTTAGATCTTTTTCTTATCTTAGCAGCAACTTACCTTTTTATTTTTTAATTAAATTTTATTTATTTATGATGGGGTCATGCTGCAGCATTCATTGCTGTGGCGATCAGGAAATGACTTGGGAGAAGTTGTTCTCACCTTCTACCACAAGGGACCCAGGGATCAAACTCAGGCTGTAAGTCGACAGCAAGCACCAGACCTGAGGTAGTGTTTCTTACCAAACTGAAACTCATGAATTCAAACCCTAGCACTAGGATTGCAGGAGCACACCCTATTCTCAGCTTTTTCCAGGATCCGAGACCTGAGCGCCAGTCTTTGTGTTTATGTGTCAGGTCCCTTACTCGCTGAGCTGTCTCCCCTGCCCACTCTCTGTTGTAATCATTCGCTATGTATAAGAATCATGACAAGAAAGAGACAGCTGAGAGGTCCTTGACCGGATGTGCAGTTAAACAGAAATGAAGTGAGATAGAGCTAAATCATCCCCCTTTCATCTGGTCAATGAGCACAGCCTCTGGAGAGCTTGCTGGATATCGCATAGCCACTTAATTTCCCCGGGATCACTCCAGAGATTCCTGAGAACACACTGTTGGCCTAGTGACAGTTCCAGCTCCGTGTCATGTTCTCACTTCACACGTGGGCCAAAAGGAGAAAAAAACCAATGTACTGATATCCAGCTAGCATCTTGTCTCACGAAAGTAAGGCCACTGTCCCCATGCCAGTCTGAGCACCACACGGCCAGCCTTCTAGGCTCTGCAGTTGCTCCTTGCCAACACAAATAGGAAGAGTTACCTACCTCCCGTGAGCATCTGGGAGCACTTGCAGATGCATTTGTCATTGTCCGAATCCTTTGTGCTAAAATCACTTCCTGGCTGGCTGATGCTGCTTATTTTGCCTGCAGTGCCTGTAAGTCCCGTAAGGTGAATCCTGGAATGTGCAAAGGAAAAAATAAAAACTGTCACTGGCTGGGGTTGTTGATTCACCGTAGTGGAAAATTTCTCATGGTGAAGAATTCCATTCTACAGAATGCACTCGGGCCAGCTAGTACACTCCAGTGCCTACTCTGTACAAAATATTTTGCACTGGTATAAACAGGAACCAACTTATCATCAAACCCTCCGACCAAGAGGGATGTTTTCATGACGACTTCAACACATTGCTGCATCAGTATCAGCAGGGATTGGTGGGGCTTTGTATTCATTTTCCTAGTGCCTCCAGATAAATAGAAGCGGTTGGGGGGACATGCGGGGGCATTCCACAGTCCCTGTGGAATGGGTTCTGGAATACTGGAATGCCCGGATACCCTCTCTGTTCTGAACAGGTGGAGTTGGGATGGAGAGACTAGGAGATATAGAGCGGGTCTTGAGTTTGGGATAGATCTCCAGTGCTGTGTAGAAAGTAAATCCTTGCAGCTGCTTTGCCTTGATTCTGAATGCTGGTATAATAAACTGTTCCTGGTTAGGAAGGGAGTCAATGTCAGTGCTCAGACACCTGATCACAGCCAAAGTGTGGCTGGCAGCAGGCAACTGTGCCAGCCAGGGAAAGGGTAAGTGTAATCGTTTGTTTGTTTAATGTTTTGGTTTTGAGACAGGGTTGCACACTATGGCTCATGATGGCTTGGAACTCACTGTACAGTCCAAATTGACCTTGAACTTGTGGCAGTCCCCTGCCTAAGCCTCCCAAGTGCTGGACTTAGACATGTACAGCATGCACACTTAGAACATACAGTTCTATAAACTATTATATCACTGTCGCAAACTGCCTGTGGGCAGAGGGTGCAAGGCAGGCCAGAGCTGGGTTTCACATGGTAGTGAGGCTGTGAGGATGTCGTGTTGGTGCCTTGGCATGCCAGTGCCCAGCTCTGGGAGATGAGCATGCTAAACACCATGACATGATGAGATCTAGACAGAAGGGGCTCTGGGCCGACTCGCCATAAGGGGAATCCCCGCAGTGGTGACCCGGAAGTGCCCTGTGAGCCCCTAAACATACTCTTCTTTGTAAAACTTTCTGCCCTTGCCAACAAGCACCTTGGGATTCAGTTGTCAGAATCTCATGTGGGGACAGGCAGAGAGGAGGGACCACTGCCCAGGGCTCTGCCACAGGTATATACAGTGAGTGCTCACGGCAGCCCCAGGACACCAGATGCAGTGTGTGGAATCCTAGCTCTTAGGTATTTGGGATTCTGAAACACATTTCTTTCCGGTCCTTCTCCTTAAGCCTAGGCAGGCCGGATATGTGCTACCCCGCAGCAGCCCCCCCCCCCCCCCGCCAAGGTTCATCTTCCTTTTCAGTGTCTTGTCTTCTTTGAAAGGTCAATGCTCAGGGGACTCATTAAGTGTCTCCCAAAGGCAAGTAATATAAGAGAGAAAGCTATTTTTATTAGTCTCTATTTGAAAGATTGTTCAATTTTAAATCCTTTGGAAGCCTACCAGATACAAGTGCATTCTTTCAAATCTGTTATTAAGAACAGCCATGAACTGGCCATGGCAGCGCCATGCCTATAATCCTAGCATTTAAAGGTGGAGGCTGGAGGATATGAAGTTTGAGGTCATCCTTGGCTACATAGAAAGTTCAAGACCAGCTTAGGCTATATGAATCCTGGGGTGGTGGGGGTGGGGGGGTTCAGGCAGGCAGACCAACTGATTATCCAATCGCTACATACCCCTTTCTTACGCACTTTCAATTTTCTGCCTTTTCTTGTTGGCAAGAAGCACAGTCAGGTGTCTGCCTCTGTCACTCTAAGTTGTATCATGCTCCACCTACCATATTATCGTCCTGCTAATCACTGTAGCGAGTTTTTATAGAGTATTTGTTTTACATTTCCAAATAAATTAAGCCTCAAAACCAGTGGGTTTTCTTTTCAAATAGCATATTCAAACTGTGTTTGCATTTCCAAAGGAACCTCAGCTTAACATATTTTTATTATGTCAGTGTGCAAGGGTGCTGACCCATTTAGTAAAATCTCCTTATGTAAACAAGCTAATTTTTCATTTCTGTGTTTCTTTCGTCTTTAAAAAAGTTAATTCCTCTATTGTAGATTCCTAGCTGCTGCCAGCTGAGGAAATGTTTAGTTTGGAGTTAGCACAATGAAGAGCACGTGTGTCTCGGAATCGTGACTGCTAGGCTCTGCAGTCAGGTGGGACCTGCTGGGGACAGGGACAGTGCATCTCCTCCCATTCATCTCCCCGCTCCAGAGAAGCCTGAGCTGTGTTAGAAGGTCACTGAGTGCCTCCCCAACTGTTCCAAAGTCACATTAGGACTGGGCTGTTTTGAAAACAGCTTCTGAGTCCTCACCCACTGTCTGTAAACAGCAGGCTGTTCTGGGCAGCACGTAGCTCTCAGGTCAGGCCCCAGACTCTGAGCTGGCTTCCCTGTGCTGTCCACTGTGACCTCCGTAGGACACCAGCCAAGGACGTCGTAGTCAGGCTTCCTCTCCACAGGCTTGGGCGCCACTGACGTGGAGGTGGCACTGTGGGCCATGGCTTTGTTTGTGGAGTGCCTGTTGTGCGTCACTTGCCTTCTGTGGCTTCAGTAGGTTTACTACATGCTCTGTGAACACAGGCAACAGGTGCCCACATTCTTGGGATGCCTGTGCTCAGCTGTGCTTACATCTGTTTCTTTGGTGCTACCATCCAACCCTTCCTGCCCAACACCCCTGTGGAACCTGGATTCGAGAGCGCCCTGTACACATTGATGCCACAACCTCATGCGTGGCTCTGGATGTCCACACAGAAAACCAAGTCCTTGCTGATCTCCTCCTAACCATGCTTTACAGCCAAAGAGTGTGAGGTCAGGGTTGCCCATGCTCTTGGAGCATTTGGTTACTGTCGTCAGATGGGTGGGGATGAGGCAAAAAGCTAAGGAGGCACTGTGATTCAGGTGTGCTTTCTGCTCCTTAATTTGGAATCAAACACAGCTGTTTAAACTTCAAAAGAAATGGGGAGGGTAGGCTAAGTTAATACCTTTGGGAAGAAAACCGCATGTCTGCTGTTATACAAAATATATATCAAAGGGCTATTTCATGCTCCCTAATTCTACATGGGGCTCTGAATTGTGTGCTGTCTGCCATGCACACACAGGAAAGCAACAGCAGCAAAACTGCCCTCACGGTTTCCTGCATGTTGTTTGACCACAGTTAGAAGTCTGTCCTCTGTCTATCTCTCATCTGTCTCCTTACCTTGCAATCCTAGGAAATGAATTATGGGTCTCGCCCACGCTAGACAAGTGCTACACTAGCGAGTTATATTGTTAGAAGTTTTAAAGCTAGAGAAGCGTGCAGTGCCTCTAAGAGAGAACAGTTCAATATGGAGCAGTTCCGCATCTTGTTTGGATGAGCGTGGCTCTTAGTTTCTGGATTTTTCTCAGTGACAGCTTACACACCTGTAGTTGAACTCTTCACTGGAGAGGTAGAAGTGCTCATACAGCGAGTGTGCATCATTGCCTTCCCAGTCCTTCAGCTGGATCTTAAGCACATAGCGCTGCCGGTTGGTCAGCTGCGAGACAAACTCATTCCCCAGCCAGTACTCTCCCAGAGGGCTCCCGAACCCCTGCGGCCAAGAGCACTTCAGTTAGCCTGCTGGTTGTTCTTTGTGTCCGGAATCCATCCGCTTATCATGCAGTCAGCAGATGCTACTCCCTACTAGAAATGTAAGGTCTTATACACAGGGAAGATTTTAATTAATTTTGAAAGAGAGAGACAGAGAAACAGAGAGAACGAACGGGGTGAATGTGTCCCACAGTGTGTTTGTGAAGTCAGCCACACCTCGGGTATTACCTCTAGCCTTCCGCCTTATTTAAGGCAGGGTTCCTCATTCACCACTGCATATATAGGCTAGCTGGCCCACTAGGTTCTGGGGGCTCACTTGTCTTTGTCTCTCATTTTGGCATGGGATTACAGGTGAAAGTCACCATGTCCAGCTCTATATGGGTTCTGAGGATTCAAACTCAGGTCACCACACTTACATAACAAGCATTTTATCATGTCCCCAGCTCAGGAAATAAATTTTTGTTGTTGTTGTTTTTTCAAGACAGGGTTTCTTTGTAGCTTTGGAGCCTATCCTGGAACTTGCTTTGTAAATCAAGCTGGCCTCAAACTCAGAGATCCACCTGCCTCTGCCTCCCAAGTACTGGGATTAATGATGTGCACCACCACTGGCTGGCTCGGGAAATAGATTTTTAAAGGTCAAGTTTAGGCCTGGAGAGATAGCTCAGCAGTTAAGAGTACTAGCTGTTCTTCCAAAGGACCCAGGTTCAATTCCCAGTACCCACATGGCTGCTTACACATGTCTGTAACTACAGTCCCAGGGTTTCTGGCACCCTTACACAGACATACATGCAGACAAAACACCAATGAACATAAAATAAAAATAAATTTTAAAAATGTCAAATTTAAGGAACTGACCTGTTCTCAGAAGGAAACTGCTGTTAGAATATTTAAAGCCATTAACATGACCATGAGCAGAGATGTAATTGTAATAGTTCAGCTCAGCTAGGCACCCTGGGATGTAACTATAATAGTGACATTTCTGCCATTAATTATTAATTAATTATGCAGTTAAGACATTAAGCCTCCAACAGAGCAGCTTGTCTGGGGTGCTCTGTATTATATTTCAGTTACGTTGGGGAAAAGTATTTTCTCACAGTGGCTTGGTGTGCCTCCTTACCTCTTTATATTCTTTCCACGTTCTCTGGAAATCAACGGTACCGTCTTCCCGGTGCTGGATGACTGTCCACCCACCTCCACTCGTGTCCATGTCACAGTAAGCCTACAGGAAAAAGCACACAGTCATCGCATGGTGGCCCAGGCCACTGTTCCGAGGGGGCTTTGTGGTAACTCATGGGGTAAACTGTCATATTCTTAGAGTGTACTGGAAGCATTTAGAATGGTGATGGTCGACATGCAGCAGGGTAACATGACACACGGGTGAAAAGTGGACTCCTCGTCGTGGGCTCTGGCTAAAGAGTCCCACCCCAGAGTTGTTTTGGGGAGTGACTCCTTGTGATCAGGAGACTGGCAGATTCCCCTCAGATCCCACACCCGCAACACATAGAAAAGCAGAGGCTTGTGTCCACAGCGCTGACGACTCTCACTGCCAGCTACGTCCACTCCGTAGAGTCACTGCTCGGTCACTACAAGGCACCAACCACTCGCCACATTCCCATGTCTTGGAGCTGTTGGACTTCCATTGTGTGTAGAACGTGCCAGTTTATTGGTGGACTCCTGCCCATGAGGGCCTCAGGGGTCTGGAGTGCCAGCGCTGTGTAACCCAGCTTGGCTAGGCAGCGCGACACCGGGGTTTGCGTTTAGGCTTCTGCACACATCCCTTGCTGCCTGTGGCATTTTTCCCCAGTATTTTATTTCTGCTTTTAAACTGCCTCAGTGGTCTTAAAAAGTTTTGTCCAGAACACAAAATTCTTTGGACTTACATGCTTAATTTCAACTCAGCTGGAGTTTTATTGTATAATTAAAAAACCTTGAAAATAAGATTATAATATTTTTCAATTATAAGATTACAGTAGTACCAAAAACAAAAGTTTTCCAGAAAATAAGATAATTTCCCTACAGCACACATGGTATGAATAATAAGGTTCACAACCAGTTATGAATATTCTTCCTTTGTTGAGTGTCTTGGTCTTAAGGAGACCATTTTGCCAGGGCTAGCTCTATATTTGTGTGTTAGGATCCTAGGGATGAGAGCTAAAAGAGTCATGAGAGCCTCTCGTCCTGTTTGTTTGTATTACCTTCAAAGAACCAAGCCCCCAGGAATCCATGTTGTTTGCCTCTGTCACTCACAGCCACTCAAAGTGGGCTGCTTTGTTAAGGCATCTGCCCAGCACCATTCTACCTCTCCATGAGGACCCGAGCTCATGCTGCCTGCCCACTGACACTCGGGGTGAAACAAAGTTGTATTTACTTATAAGGAGATCACTTCCTCAGTGAAATCATACAAATACATGTAACGGGTCTGCTGAAGGAACCCCCGGTTGCTGCCATGTACTGATGCTGTGTTTGTTAATTAGCTACTGTCATTTGTGTCCCTTGCATGTAGTTTGTCAGATGTGTCATGAGTCCCTTGCATTTTCACCACCACTGCAAACTCTGGACATGGTTGATTTAACACCCATTCCTCTGGTCAGTTACCCAGCTGGTAGTGGTGAGTAGGATTTGAGCGTGTCTTCCTAATTCCTGCCATCGTCTCTTTCCCATGACATCATGCTCATGCTGCCCAAAGCAGAAAAACGTGACCTTTTGTCAATAGACGAAAAGTCCTTTAGCCCAGATCCACGCTGAAGTCAGTTCACGAGGTCCTCCATCTTATTTGCCTGCAATCAACTAGCTGACCAGTGCTGTACCATTGTGTCAATATTTCTTCTTAAAACTCCTTAGCACACTGATTGAACCAGCTATACTAGGGTAAGGTCTGAGTGGTTATGCACAGAAGTTAACTGCCCAGCATCCTGAGTGGCATGTTGATAGATGGGAAGAAATGTTTGTAGTGAGCCCACCCGTGTTCTAATAACATCTGATTCCGTGGTGTCAGAATCATTACAATGGAGGTAGTTGATGGGTAGTATTTAAAGAAGTCTCTTTCCTGCATAGAGGACCATTTAGCCCCGTGGGAGTCAGAAGCATAACTCCCAACTTTGAGGGTCACTGCTAGTACATAAATAAATTACACGAACCATGTTTTTCTTGTCTTTGACTCCATTAGTGACCATGACAAAGTTACTAGAACATTCTCTTAATACTTTGTCCAGATTTTTAAGAAATGAAGAACAAAGCACTGTGGAAAACAGAGAATCACGGTTCACTGGGCTGTGAAATTTGTGAAAGAGATAGTATTCTAGTAGAGTATCCACATAACCAGGAGATGCTCAGGGATAATAACGACAAGGATCAGACCAAGATCTGAAAGGCAGTGGTACTCAGTCAAGGCATGCCCGCTTCCGTTACAACAAACCTGGAGGCGCTTAGTGCTTTTGATTTGCGTGCATAGGGCTGGAACAAGGACCCAGAGCCTGAAGCTTTTCAGCAGTGATGCTTGAGTTAAGTGCTGTGCTCCAGCTTCAGGCCATGCTGGAGTGAATAAATAGCAGACATCCATGAGCATCAGGGGTCTTATCCTGAGAAATCTGGGGAAGGAAGCAATTGTGCTTTTAACTAGCAAAGCGTGTGCCTGTGCTTCTCACGGATGCCCTTTTGCCTTGTGTATCCTACATACATGAAAACCTAATGTAAATGTGAAGTTTACTCATCCCTTAAATTAGTCAAATGAATCAAATGTAAAGTTGCAATCCTAAAGCCTTTGATGTGAGCATTATTTCCTTTGACTTAGATGACCGTGTCTGCTGTGCCCTCTGTGCAGGCTCCAGGTCTTATGTTGTCCAGGGCCATTTCTGGTGTTATGCTTTGACTGTCATACCATGCTAGGTGGGATGACAGGTCAGGACCACAAGATCACATTGTCATTTATGGGACTCCAAGTCTGGAACGACATTTGCAGGTAACAGCACAATACAGCCCAATTATTTTAATTTTTTAACTCTTTATGTTATTAGCATATGTACGATCTGTGTGTGTGTGTGTGTGTGTGTGTGTGTGTGTGTGTGTGTGTGTGTGTGTGTTGGTCTGTCTCTCTATGTGTGTCTCTGTGTGTGGGGGAAGCATGCAAGTGGAAGTCAGATAATGATTTCTGAGAGTTGATTTCTCTCCTTCCATTCTTTGATCCAGGAACCACACTCAGGCCACCAGGCTTGAACAGCATTTACCCACCAGGCCATCACACCACCCATAGAGTGGGTATTTTAGAAAAGAAACCGAGGTTGTGAAAACTTACTCTCCCCTGCTGTGTAAAGAGATCTAGTTTCACCGAGAATATCTAAGAGGAATATAAATCTGTGTCTAGGCATGACCTAGACACATAATCCAAAGTGCTGGCTCTTTCCATCTTTGTCCCTGTCAAACTGTGAGGGTAGCATGGTGTTTGGCAGGAAATGGCACTAACCAAAAAAGCATCCCAAGAGTAGTGTGACTGTGTGGCATTGTGGGTCCAGTGTTCATAGTGCGCTCATAGCCTCTGTCCATTCTGGGTGCTCCTGTCCCCATTATTACCAGGCCAAGAGCAGGCAGACCTCTGGTGATAGACACCAGAATGCAAAGAACTGTCTTGCAAGCTGCATAGCAGAGCCAGTGGAGATGCTCAGCCTGGGGTTACTGGTTTTTCATCCGCAGCAAGCTGTACAGTTTCCCTCCTCCTCCTGGTGCTCTGCTTCTAGGCCACCAGGGACATTAATCAATTTCCAAGGTTGGTTTAAAGCAGCATGAATGAATTAGAGAGATTTCTTTGCAAAGTATTATCCTAAATAGTACAGTATTTTCTTTTCAGTTCATAATCAAAGTGTATGTTACTGTTTCAAATTCCACATCTTTAAACACTTGAATGCTTGTATTTTTCTTTGATAACATGCTAAATTCTGAGGATAATACTAAGTTCAAAAAGATTACTGCTTCCAGGACCCTCTGAAATTTCTATTTTTACACAGCATCCCATGCGCTTTCTGGAGTGATGCTGGCTCAGGGTGTAACTGCTCTTACTTGTAGATGCAAGCGTACCTGACAACAAGGGGCATGTACAGCTGTCCAGCATTCACATAACCCTTCGCACCGATTCTTGGGCAATGTCGTTCTACCTTGTCAGACCTCTCAGGGAAGTTACAGGAAGTGATTATCTGAAATGCAGTCTACCTGGGCTTATTCAGGGTACATCAGTATACCAGACTGCTTGTAGATGGCCTGGTCTGCCTGTGTGTTAGTTAACCTGCCCTGCGGGACAGGGCTGGGGTTCTGAATGCGTTCTACAGATAGAACAGGTACTGAACTGAACTCCCATATGAGAAGAAAAAGAATTGCACCCATAGACAATGTGCTCAGGACTTCTGGACTGCATTGAATGGGGTCATAGTCTTCCGACATGAGCTGTGGAGCCCTGAGCTTCTTGAGGACCCTGTGAGCAGGTCCTGGTGTGAAGCAGGCCTGATGCTAAAGGGGCTAGTAATGTGTGCTCTGCTCAGCCCACATGCAGTCTAAAGAAGAAATAACCAGTAGTGCCAAAGAAATCTTTCAAAGCAGTAAAAGTATTTATGTATTGGCATTGTGTTTAGAAAGGGTCTCAGTTATTAAGGAATCCTCCTGCCTCAGAAAAAGTGACTGACTTTATTCAACTTTGGCTGCTAAGTGCACATCTTTCTGCTGTTTGTATGACAAGAAGTAAAGTGTGTGCAAATTAGTCCCTTCAGAACAGTTGCGTTAGGTGTGTTCTCAGTGTGTTCCTCCAAAATGGAGTGCAACTATTGCTTAGGGAGATGGTTAAAGGACAGACTCTGGCTAATCGAACTTCAGTTTGGGGAAGAGATAGTCATTAAAATGAATGAGGTGATGCCAGCACCTGGGGTCGGGGGTGGGTGGGGTGGGGGACATCCGACTGTGCTCGTCATTTCAGCAGGACATGCTTACAGAGGGGGGTAGAGCTGCAGGCCGTGCTCAACATCCCTGCTCTGTACCCAGCAGCGGCAGAGCCCTCAGTGTGTGCCTGGGAAGGGCACGAGGAATGGGTGCTCAGGGGTTCTTTGGCCTTTGCGGTGACTCAGAGGAGCCTCCACAGCTTCTGTAAGGCATCCTTTCTTACCTTGATCTCCTCTGTGGAGTTGGGAAAGGTCAGTGTGTAGATACCACTGGTGCTGAGTCCTGACTTGAAGACTTCCGCACAGTCTTTGAAGGCGCTTTGCTCTTTGGGGACAGCAGCAGAGCTCTTAGCTGTGTTTAAAAAGCAATGGGGCCTTTCAGCGGTTTGTGAATGGAGAGAAGGCTGTTATTCAATACTTAGTCATTTGTTCTCATGTAAGCAGGACAGACTGTACTTGTCCCAGAGTTACTCTTGAAGCATGTTTTCCTGTCACTTTGGAAAATTAGTACAAATAGCTCAAATATATGTATTTGTGTATATACACATAGATGTGCTCACAGATGTGCCATTGTGTGGCTATGGTAGTCAGAGGACAATCTGCAGGAGTCAGTTTTCCTTCCACCATGATAGTCCTAGGAATCTAACACAGGTTTTTTTTGGTGGCAAGCACCTTTACCCACTGAGCCACCTTGCCAGCTTCTTACTCCCTTTTAAAGTCAACTATGTGTAATGTGGGTACTTCATAATGAGCTGTCATAAACCACTCCTTAAAAAAAATTCCCTTCTTGACTAGACTTGAGCAAACATTGTAAAAGAACAAAGGGAGGGTGCCCCTGAAACAGCAATTCCTCTACCATCAACCCCAGATCCCTTTCGCCGATTGTCTCACTGAAGTCAGAATGTACACACTGGCCATTCTTTGTGTGTCTGAGGCTAAGTCTTTAATCTTTTTTTAGAGTATTAAATGGAAGGCTGAAGAGAGGACTCCAAGTTAGGTCAGAGTATTTGCTGAGCAAGCCTGAGAACCAAAGTTCAGATCCTAGCAACATATAAAATCCCCAGTGTGGCGGCACACCTGTAACCCCAGTGCTTGGGGACAGGAAATGGAAGGATTTCTATAGCTTGTTAACCTAGCTCTGGCTCAATGAGAGAATCTATCTCAAGAGAAGAAGGCAGAAAGTGCTGAAGCAGGCCACTCAGCATCTTCTCCAGGCCTTTCCCTGCATGTACAGGAGCACATACATGTGCCTCCACAGGCACCACGCCCACACATACATCCACTATTGAATGGGCATACTTAGTGTCCTTTGGGGGTGCAGTAAATGTGGCATAATAGCCTGCACATCTGTGGGAGCACAATGCCTATTTGTGTGTTTAAATTCTTCAAGTCCAAACCTTGTAGGCTTATAAAATTCCTTCAGATTTTAATTCTGCCATAGTTGTTTCAACTTCCCATTCTTTCCCCACCTGCCATTTCTACCTGCAAAGCACCGACTGAGGCAACATTGTGAAATAAACCACAGTATGAATAAAGTCAAATTCAGTTAGAAAAAAAATCCTACAGAAAAACACTACAAAGATGGATGGTACATCCCATCTTCAACTAATGACTGAAGATTATCTTTCCCTCCCCCCCACCCTCAGTAAGTAAAAGAATCTAACAAGTAAAAGTGGCAGTGAAGAAGGCTAAAATGTTTAAAGGAATGGAAAGAGATAGGCGCTGGTGTTGCCATGGTACCAACCGCACATCAATGACAGGAAACAGGGGGCTCTCACCTGTGTCTTTAGCCTTCCTATGGGCCCACGGCAGTTTTCCCATTTGAAAGCCAAAGAAAGAAAGATTCACTATAGCTTAATAGCTTGCCAGCCTCCTCTGGTTGACTGATGAGGGAACTAACTCAAGATGAGAACCTTGCAGCCTTGAATCAAAACTGTCTTTGAGGGTTGGAGTGATAGCTGTTGGTAAAGGCTTACTTTGCAGGCGTGAGGACTTGAGGTTGATCTCTAGAACTCACATCCGAAACAAAGCCAGACATGGCAGCACACCTATAATCTCAGTGCTGCGAGATGGAGGTGAGGTGATCCCTGCAGCTCCCTGTCCAGTGAGCTCAGGTTCCTGTGGGAGACTGTCCTTAAAGACAACATGAATGTCACCTGAGGTCAGCTCCCAGCCTCTAGATCAGCACTTCTCAACCTGTGGGTCATAACCTCTTTGCGGGTCAAACAACCCCTTCATGGGAGTCACCTAAGATCATTGGGAAACACAGACATCTATATTATGAGTTGTGATATTATCAAAATTACAGTTATGAAGTAGCAACAAAAATAATTTTATGATTGGGGGTCACCACACCATAAGGAACTGTATTAAAGGGTCACAGCATCAGGAAGGTTGAGAACCACTAGCTTAGACACACGTGAATGCATGTGCCCATGAATATGCACACATACGCACAAACTGGAGTTACTGCTTCATGATAATTAGTATAAATACATGGCCTTCTCATTCTTTGCCTCCTCCTCTGTGCTTGGGCCTCTGCTGAGAGTCTTGTACTACTGGATAAAATACCTAAGAGAGATCCTGTTGGAGTTTTGAGGGTTCGCTAACCATAAGTCACTGGGAGTAAGGAGGTCTACTCACAGTTCGGGGTTGACATCATGGTCAGCAGGCTGTTGACCGTCTCCATCAGGTCATGCTGCTGCTTCTGAAGGACTGAGTTGTTCACGGTGGCCGTCACTAGCTTCTTCTCCAGCTCATCGATGACTGAGCTCTGCTTGGACACAAGCACCTGGAGCTGATCCTTCTGCTCTTTCATGGACTGCAGCTGCACACTGTGCTTATCCTCCATGTCCAGCACTTTCTTTTCTAGGAAGCTAACAGGAAAGGTGTTTGTAAGCGCAGGGAATTCCGGAGGCCTCGGGACCTTGCCAGACAAGTACTTGGTAAGATCTCGTCTTTCCAAAACTAATAAATCTTTATGTTTCTTGGACTTCTGCTTGGTTAAAATGCAATATAAAGTGGAGAGATATGGGGGTTAGAGAGATGACTCCATGGTTAGACACACTACCTGCTCTTGTAGAAGATTTAGTTCTGTTCCCAGGAACCCTATGGTGGCTCACAACTCATAACTCCATTTTCTGAATGTATATATTGGTAAGCATAGCTACCTTCCTTAATTCTAGTTCTAGGGGATCTGATTCCCTCTCCTGACCTCCACAGGCACCAGGCATGCACGCGGTGCACATACCTACATGCAAGCAAAAATCATACGCATAAAAATAAGAAATCTTTAAAAAAAAACATTGCTTTAAGTTTAAGGGAGATTTCTCACAGCCCCCCAGAAATCTTTCAGATTGCCATGGTAAGGTAATTTAGGTGTATTGTGTACACTTTTTTCTGTACAAGAATACACTGGGTCTCAGCACTAGACTGTGAGTGTCACTAACACTGTCTGCTACAAGCTCACAGGACGGTTATTATTTCAAGGCATGCTTGTGCAGTGCTTTCCATGAGAGCAGGGAGTTTGAATTAGACCTTCAGGTCTTGTGTTTCCTTTCTCCTAAACTATTTATGTTCTAATACTAATCATAATAACAACACCTGCTCTCTCAGTACCATGTGGCAAGTATTCTTCTATGACAATTATTGTACACAGGTTTAAATCCTGACTCTCTGGCTTGTGAGTTTAAGTGACCTACTCAGTTGTGCATTGGTTCCCTGATCTGTAAACTGGGCTAATATTACCAACTGCAAGGGCTGGTCCTAGGAGTAAGTGCATGTACAGGTATAAATAGGCTGGAGTTGACACTTAAGAAATGTTATTACCAGTATCAACATTATCATCTAACGTCCAAGGAGTAAACTGAACAAAAATAAATTTCAACACAATAAATCATTTGCCTACAGACACACCCAGGTGGCTCGTGACACCAAACTCAAATGCAGATCTTTCTTACTCTAAGCCCCTTTTCCCTTTGTTTGTTTTCGTTTTTGTTTTTAATGTGGATCCCTTTATTTGGGAAGTTGGCCTATCTCACATAGGTGCTTAACACCACAGCCTGAGCAAACCCTGTAAAAATTGCTTGATAAGTTATGCCATGTAAGCTCCAAAAGGTTTTATTGTTTTATAGTTCTTTCTAATCTTAATTTATAAAGATGCATTACCACTCATAGGTTCAGTTAAGAGTATACTGATTTTTAACTGGAACTTATTCCTGTAATATTAAACATGAGAAAACAATTCCAAGTGCACAGGATTATGTAAACGCTAGTGGTTCAAGATCATGAACTCCTTCCAGGAACAGACGCCTGCAGTAAAGGCTTGTAGTAACTGCTATGGCAGTGAGGTGGACGGAAGACGGGAGAACCTAACTCTAAGCCGGGGCTTTCTGTACCCGTGTGGAATCAGTGGCTATGCGCTTCATGGCAGAGCCCTTTACCTGCATGGCTACACGGCCCCAGAGTTGGTTTTAGAATAAAAGAGAAAGATAAAATGAAGACCGCAAAGTAGATTTAACTTCTGCCAGTGAATCTAAAGGTGCGGTGGTGTTGATTTGGGGAGACATGTTGATCCTGATAAGTGTTTTTAGTTTTGCTTGAATCTATAAAGAAAGCAATTTTATTTAGAAGAAATTTTTGAAGATTGTTGAGAAGTCATTTGTGGGATCACATATTTTTTCCCATCAAATTTTTTTAAATCTTTTTTTCTTTTTTTTTAAATTGATATTTATTGAGCTCCACATTTTTCTCTGCTCCCCTCCCTGCCTCTCCCCTCCCCCCTTCAATCCTCCCCCAAAGTCCCCATGGTGCCAATTTACTCAGGAGATCGTGTCTTTATCTACTTTCTACTTCCCATGTACATTAGATCTATGTAAGTCTCTCTTAGTGTCCTCATTGTTGTCTGACTTCTCTAGAATTGTGGTTTGTAGGCTGGCTTTCTTTGCTTTATGTTTAAAAACCACCTATGAGTGAGTACATGTGATAACTGTCTTTCTGTGTCTGGGTTACCTCACTCAAAATAATGTTTTCCAGCTCCATCCATTTTCCTGCAAAACTCAAGCTGTTGTTATTTTTTCTGCTTTGTAGTACTCCATTGTGTAAATGAACCACATTTTTCTTATCCATTCTTCTGTCGGGGGGCATTTAGGTTGTTTCCAGGTTCTGGCTATGACAAACAAAGCTGCTATGAACAAAATTTTTTAAAATCTTAGACTGGTCAGAACTGAAGACAGGAAACACCCATCGAGAGATCTTACATCATCAAGGAAATTTCGTGACGTATTTAATGAAGAAATTTTATTATTCCATCCCATATTTGTAACAAAAGAGAAGATAATTTGTGCAACTTGTAAGATTCTTGTTCCTTCCGTGTGGTTGTCATTATTGACGGTCTTTGTTTTCATTTGTTTTTATTTTTTCATGGTAAATCAACCTTTGTGTACCCGTCCCTGGGAAGGCAGCTCCGACACAGGGCCCCCTCAGGTAGATTTTTAGCAGTCCGAGTTGTGCTGTGCTGTTGGTGTGAGTCACAGAAACTTTTCGCTTTGGTAGATGTGTGTGGCAAGGTGCTTTTATTGAGAAACCTCAAGATTTAAATATAAACTCAAAACTGATTTTGATTATTGAAAAGGCACATTATTTACTGACCTAGGTCAGCTAAACTGAGGGAAAGGTAAAGGGCTTGAATTAGGGCTAGGAGGCAAGGGGTTGTTTAAGCAAGAATTAGGAGAAGCCACAGCTTGCTACACTGTGGTTGGAAACACGTTCACTGTAGTAAAAAAAAAAAAAAAAAAAAAAAAACCTTGGTTTATAAAGAAATCTCACCAAATCCTGGAATGAATTTTAAAATATAGTCTAAGTTTCTGTGTATTTCAAAGCAATTCTCTGAGCAACTGACTTTGTGTAGCGAAGTTTATTCCAACAGTGGACATAAAGTAAGGAGCAAGAGTCAAACTTGTCTAGGAAATATGCAAACATTGACGGTAAATAGTTAACCCTTCAGAGCCACAGCTTTGAATCTATGGAGTCAAGAGCACTGGATTGAAATTATTGGGGGAGGGTGCACTCATGCTAAACTTGTACACCCCCTCTTTTTTTATTACTCCCTAGATAATACAGCATCATTGTGAGCACAGTTGTACATCATGCTAGGTATTGTCTGTAAGCATCCTAGGGACAATTTAAACCATAGAGGAGGGTTTTATGAAGGCTATGCCCCATCTTATATAAGGGACTTGTGTATCGATGGATTTTGGTATCCAAAGTGGATTATAGATCCCATCCCCGATGCATCCTGGATGACGGGAGAGTTTACGGAGAAGACACTGGGTGGCATTGTGAGCATATTGACTGATTTTGAAGCCTCGGGAAGAAGCAGTCATCAGTACCAGAGCATGTTCAACAAACTGAGCAGCGCTGCCTCTCTGAGAGTCACCACCAGCATCCACAGGAGCCTTGCCAAGGGAAGCTAAGATTGCAGCGTCTCAGCATCTCAAGGTCTCGTTTCTTACCATGCAATAGGGAAATTTCAAATAGGAAAGAAAACTGTTCCAGTAAGGAAAAAAAAACTGTTTGCTTTTCAAGCTCATAAATAAAAGATAGGGTCTACCTGGCTACTCAGAGAACAAGAAAAATAATTGCAGCTTAGGTTTTCATTAACACTGAGGATGAGGTGAGCCCGCGTCCATCCCCTTCCGGATAAAGACAGACGTGCTGTTAGGACCACTCTCCATGTCAGACACGGCCTCAGCTGAAAACAAAGAGGTGAGCAGCACATAGATTGTGAAGCCACTCCCTGGTGGCCCCCAATAGATGAGAACAGTTTACTCTCATATAGATTATGTTGAGAGTTTTAAATATTTATTTTAAATATTGGCACAATTATATTTCACATTACCTTTTCCTTTTACTTCATAAGCTTTTGAATGTATTTACTGGTGCGTGTGAACAAGCAAGCAAGCAAGGGGGGAGGCAATGGGCACATGCTACTGTGGCATGTGGAACTCCTTGGACAGTTTTGTGGAGTTGGTTATCTCCTTCCACCTTTGTGTGTCTGGGAATTGAACTCAGGTTGTCAGGCTTGTCTGGCATGCACTTTGTCCTGCTGAGCCACCTCACTGGCCCTCACCGTTGGTTTTAAAAAGAAAGTATTGCACAATGAAACAGATGCTCGCTTCCAGCTTTCCTTCACAAGTTGTGCTTCATCTCACAAGAAACAAGTTCCCCAGCAGGCATGGCAGTGCATGCCTTTAATCCCAGCACTAGGAAAACAGGCTAGCCTGGTCTCCATGCTAAGCCTTTAATCCCAGCACTAAGAAAGCAGGCTAGCCTGGTCTCCATGATAAGTTTCAGGCAAACTGTGATTACATAGTGAGAACCCCCAAAGGCCAAGAAATGTAGTGAGGCTGATATTAAAGGCCTCGGACTGTGTTACTTCTCAGCCCCAGTAGCGTTTTGTGCATATGTTGAAGAAATTTTGAAAGTTTCCTTCCAGAGTCTTTAAAGGGCCAGAATGAAAAACAAAATTCAAGACTAATCAGAAGTATTTGGTCGGTTCAGACATTTTCTCTAAATTCTCCTTGCCTCTTGTTCTCAGAGCCTCTGACCCATATATGTTCCAGGCAGAAATCCATCATCTGGGGGGAGCTATGTTTATGGTCATGGGTAGGCTGTGTATCTGGAAAGGGTACAGTTCTGAATCTCAAGTATTTTATAGTGTGAGTACCTGTTCTTATCTTGTAGTTTGTTTATTTCACTGGTCTGGTCCAAAATCTGCTTTTCCAATTTGTTGGTGGAAATAGAATGCTGGAGAAGCTGCAACTCGAGTCTTGTCGTCTGGTTTAATACCTGCATATAACAAACAGAATTACTGCCTACCGTCTTGATTAGTACAATATATGCCCTTTCTTGATTCAGTCATCAAACTGATCAGAAAGCATATTATCCATTAACTCAACTGTCTTGTTTTGACACGTGAGTTTCTTGTCTTATACCATAAAACATGATCATATCTAAGCCTCCATTTCCATCTTCCAACTCTCCCCTCAATCACAGTCTCCACCCAACTTTTTTTTTTTAATAACCAACCAAGTCCATATGAGTTTGTGTGGGGCCATCTGCTGCAGCGCAGGAGATCTTCTAGTGCCCAAAGAAAAGAATATTCTCCCTTCCCCAGTGCTGTTAACTGCCAGTAGCTCCTCAGTGAGGGACTGGCCCGGAGTACTCCTCCCCAATCCGGGCCTGGCACATTTTTTTATGCCCATAAAGATTTAAGTGTCATGGAACACACCTAACTGTATTATCTATTAAGTCTTTTCATAGTAAACAAGTAACAGCTCTGGAAAGCAGCTAGTATCAAATCATACATTATGTTTCTCCTTCTGTAACATTTTATTGTTTTATATAACATAACAAATAGTGATATTAAATAACCACTTTATAGATCAAAACTTATAAATGAATAAAAAGTTACCTCAACCTAGCTAAATGTCTCAGCGAGGAACGGCACTTGCCGCCAAGCCAGATGACCCAAGTTCACTACACAGGATAGAGCAAACTCCTGCAAATGTCCTTTGACCTACACACATATACACACACAAACACCGCGTGCACGTGCGCATGCGCACACACACACACACACACACCATGCATGCGTGCATGCATGCATGCAAACTAAATCTAATAATTTTATTTTAAATAATTTTCTTCTGCTCAAAAATTTCTGTGAGTGGACAAAAGGACAGTCACATGCATCCCTGTGTGGCAGTAGGAGCTCATTGCTAGCCCGCCGTACCCCAGCTTATGCCCACTTGTTAAGCCTTTCCTTTCTTCTGTTCTATTTTTCTTGTTCCTATTTTAAAAGTCTTTCTGACCAATTAGGGAATAATGAAATCTCACTATCCAGTGGAAGCCAGTGTTGGCTATTGTGTGGGCTCTTTGGTGCCTGGCTGCCTCCCAGCAGGAAGAATCAACTACTCACATCCTTGTGTGGTGTCACTCAGGATGTGATATCACCTGTTAATGGAAGTCTGAATCGTTGCCCAGCAACCAGGGACCTTGAAAAGGAATCATTGTTTGTGGGGGTCCTTGTCATCAGCACAGTCCTGGCCTGTCTCACCATGCAGGTGCCGGGCATGTCTGGTCCTTGTCAAGCCTGGCTGAGGTCATAGCAGAATGCTTCTGGAAATGAGCAGAGGACTGGCCTATGGTTGTGATGCCTTCAGTACAGCTTTGGCCTCTGTTTGCTCTCTACAGATATTCAGTACCAGTATATTCGTTCAAGAATGGCACAATTTGGGCTCCTCTTTAATCCATGAGAATTATGGAATGAGGACAGTTTTGGGGAGGCAGAGAAAGATGCCAGTGGAACCTGCTTGATATAGGAATGATACATGTATGTGTAGAAGGGGAGTATATATGTGGAGACGCGCACATGTCGTGGCACACGTGTGGTGGTCAGAGGACACCATTCAGACTTGGTTCTCCCTTCTTGCCTTATTGAGGCAGGATTCATCTTGCTTCTGCTGTGATGTATGCAAAAGGCTAGTCGCGTCATCTAGGGAGCTCTCTCTCTCTCTGCGTTCCATTGTGCTTTAGGAACACTGACCTTATAGATAGGCACCACCACATCAAACTGGGGTATTCATGCTTATGTGGCAAGTGCCCTTACCCTCTGAGCCCTATCACGGGCCTTCATGTCAGTTTTCTAAAGGGGGTCGTATAGTTTAACAGATCTCAAGGTTCTGAGTTAGCACGTTGTCCAGGTCAGGTAATGGCTGTAAGATCTCAGACCTTCAGCTACGTATGGTTGTCTAATATCCCCAGTCTAGAATAGTTGTGCATCTAACCAGAAATATTTGTGTTTTATGGAACCTATTCCATACTCCTATCCATCAGTGCCCAACAGTTGCTGTCAACTGGACAGAGCCTAAGTCAGCCTCTCCGTGTCCTTCCTGGGGCTCACCCGCGTTGATGTGTTTATTTGGACTCTGCAGCTGTTTTCTCTCCATCCCTGGCCTGTTTTCCTGTTAGCCTCAGTCATAGGATGTCTAACTTCATAGTGGCATTTTTTAAATCCTGTGATCTTACACCGGATGTCACAAAGGTTTGCATAGTTGTTCTGTGTCCTAACGTTATTTTTTTGTTGTATCAGAAAAAATAAAAAACAAGAAATGCTCTGCTGTGATTAATGATATTTTGGAAGAACCTGACATCCCCCAGAGTTACTGTCAAAAGCTGCAGAATATGACTTAACCATTACTGTTATTTTATCAATTGGATTTTTAAATAGACGCAGTTTCTTTTTAAACTACTATATCTCGTCATGTTAGCATGTGTTAACAAGGAGGATTAAATCTGTAATTGTAATCTGTGGAAAATTTGTGTTCCTTACATTGTTCCTAAATGCCTGATATTGTTGAAGGATGATAACCAAATTATTCCTTACTGTGATTTTTATAGAAGTTTTTGATCTTCTGTTTTCTCTATGAAAATGTTTCTAGAAAGACTCTGAAAGACAATTGTCACCATGCTAACAGTGTCTCTGGGTGTGAGAGGCTAGTGGTTACTCTTCTGTGAGTCATGCTGTCTGCTGCTGAGGTCTAGCAGTTGGGTCCTCTTAGTTACAGCAGCAGGTGGGGTACTGAATATGGGGATGGTTTACATTGGGGGCCCTCTGTTGATTTTTTAAAGGATTGGTATAGCTCAGAGCATGATGATACACACTTGATTAACACTTATCTCGACTCCAGGGTTAGATTTAAGATCAAGGTTTCTAGCTGTCTGCTTCATGGCTTCTGTTTCTCAAATATACAAAGCAGAAGAACTTGGAAATGAAAAATAATATCTAGAGTGTAGAAGAGGCCAGTGAAGTGAAGGAACATTTATATTAGCATATTAAGCTGTGCATATTGCTAGGGGGCCCTGATAGGATAAATTAAATTTAGCCCCAGTTGCAAAAGGTCCTAACTATCCCTTAATTCCTAGTTCTGAAGCCACCACCTTCCTCCACAGCCAGTGTCTGTACCTTTCCACTATTCCACTGCACAGCCAGCCACAGGCACGTGGTCTGTTGGCTGCTGCACCAGGGGTTTTGTCTGTCACTTACTTGGGCTTCCACATCAGTCAGTTTCCGAGTTTGGGCCGCTGTCTGATTCAGCAGACTGGTTCCAATCTCTATCATCACAGCCGTCTGGTTCTGCACCACATTCTGTTGGATCTCCACCATCTCCTTCTTCATGTTGTCCTGGATGTAGTTCTCCAGCTAGAAAGGAGCATGGGATGGACAGACAGTCATTAGTTAAGCAGCTAGAAGCCTGGTTCCTAAGTGTTTGACCCTTGCCTCTTGTCTAAAACACTTTATTTAGGGTGATGGGAGGACTCAGCAGCCATGGCTCTAGCTCTGCTGCCTAACTCTTGGGCCTTGAACATTGACTTCCTTGTATGTAAATTAGCATCTCCAACAGCTCAGTCGAGCACCTCAAAAATAAGGCTGTGCTTCTACATCATCGTGCGTGTGTTCCTCGGTGCTCAAAAATTCATTTTCCTTTTTAAAATGGCAGTCTGATGAATTAATTGACCCAATGTATAGCTTAAGGACAAAAATTATTTTTATTCTTTTTGTACAAAGTAGAGTGTTTTTATGCTAAACTGAATATGAAAGCAGAGTCTAGCGCCTGTCTTTAAATCTGAAGGTCTCTACAGAGGGTCATTGGGTGAGTCATCAAAGCTCTTCCGAATACATTGACCAGTGATGATCCACTTCTGCCTTGAAGGGTAAGAAAGTAGTGCGGGAGGAGTAGAGTTCCTCTCTGAGTGTTCAAGGGCGTCCTTGTTGGGCAGACTCATGTCGTGGGTCCTGTTGGGTGCTATGCGGTCCATGGATTTGCACTCTTAACTCTGCTATTCCCACTGTGTGTTTGCTCTTGGCACTGCCCTGTCCATCGATCTCCCAACTTCCACACAAGCTTTCTGGATAGCTAGCAGGCATTCCTTGCTGTTCCTCGGTTGCAGACTCCAACAGTGTGACATGGCCTAAAACTCTCTGGACATCTATGAAAGTGTGAAGCCTCCATCACGACATGGTGGTAAAATGCTGTAAAACTCCAGAAGCTGTGGGTATAGTATCCTTCTTAATGCACTGCTTACAGAATGCATGGGCAGCACTTGGCATGTGTGAGCCTGCATCAGAGCCAGCTCATCCAAAACTGTCCTTCATGCTTAGTTCTTCCTCTCCACACCCAGCAAAGAACATTTGCAGGGATATGTTCTGGGAGTCTGGAACTAGGAAGATGTCCTGAACCCAAAGTGTAGATCTATGTTCAGAACCACAGTCTACAAGCCTAGTGCAAATGAGGATCTTGACTTCCCTTTTTTCACTCTGAAACACAGAACTAGAGAGGGAAAATGAACCCCTAACGCCTCCCTCCCCTTTTCCTGGGTAAAATGTACTTACAAATGTCAGAGATAGGAGAAGGTTGTCTGTGAAGGGAACATTTAAATTTAAAATTAGACTAGGAACTTTTTTAAAAAAAAGGCTTAATTATTAGAAATAAGATTTCCTTATTTTGTTACCATATCTTTTACTAAGCTTGAAGAAGACAAACAATTCTGAAAGGTCAGCAATCCAGGAAGAGGCAGGGGAGGGCGACACAGGCATGTGCATGGACATGCCTGTAATCCCAGCCGTGTGCATGGATACACTGCGTGTAATCACAGCCATGTACATGGATACGCTGCATGTAATCACAGCCGTGTGCATGGATGCACTGCATGTAATGCTTTTGAATCAATTAAATGCAGTTTCTTTTGGGGGCAGTGCCTTGAAATTGCAGGGTGGGGAACGTGGCCCACCAACGGTAACATCAAGTGGCCAATTTTACTGAAAGTAAAGTTCTGAGAAGCCGTGAGCTGCTTGAGAAAGAGGACATTAACTCTTCAGAAGTAGCCCAGCAGCAGCAAGGCCTGTTGGGACAGCAAATGTCTGTTCATCTCTGGCCACATCTCAGCCACTCTTAGTGTTTCTGCGAGCTCAGAACGACCAGCTGAGACCCAGCGCTTGCAAGCACAGTGTTAACTCATCCCCATAGCCCCTGCACGTTCCAGCCTTTTAACAGACAGCAGTGGTATAGCTCCAAATTAGCTTGAGCCTACCTTCCTATTCAGGGTTTCAGAGTGCTTACAAACAGACAGCCTCACTAGGTTCGCAGCTGCTTCGGCCAACAAGAAAAATAGAATTAGGGCAGCAGGTATTGTTGGGTGGTGAAGTGCTTGGCCATCATATACAAGGCCCTAAGTACCATCCCCAGCACCATGAAAAAGAAAAAGAAAGCCCAGAATCAAAGATTATCATTACCAGTCATGTCTTCCAAGAGGGTCATGACTGAAGAGTCTGCTTTTCCTCTCCAAAGACTAGCACTGATTTTGAGACAGGAAGACTATGGTTGTTTATACAATAATGTGAAGACAGCCATTTCCAAACAAAGGTCTCCTTCATACAGTAGCCCTTCTACAAATCATGACATCTCAGAGAACCTAAGACTAACTCTAGACATGAAACTCCCAGCTGATCCACAGAGACAGATAGACCTTGAAACTGCCCTGTCTCCAGACATAATGTAAATTCATTCTTTTCTAACTGACCAGCCGGGGTCTCTTTCAGGTCAGGGTTTCTTATTGTGTTTAATCCCTGATAGCAGAAATCTTGGGGAAGATGGAGTAAATAGAGCTGTTCTCCCTTGGGTTCCCTTTTATGTCACCCACACTAAGTAACAACAGCTCCAGGAGCCTCCTTGAGCCTCCCCTGGAGGGGCATGGTTCTTGTTTTGTGCATACAGTTTTGTATACCCACTCTTCACATGGACCGTTGATATCAGCATCCTGTGATCATGCCCTGACGGTGTCTGGAAAGATACCTGTATACCTGTGAGGTTTACCCTGTGTTGGGATGTTCACTTCTAATGGTTGAAGCACCTCTACGATGCTGAACCCTTACTGTTCCTGTGCTCAGAATGCAGAGGATCATGACTCTATAGTTGGCAACAAATCGAAGCTCGGCTGTCCTAATAAAATATATTAACACACACATATGTGTGTATAATGTCAAATATGTTCTAAGGTTTAATTGCCCCCTTAGCCTTTTGAATGATGAGCTTTGACAGGAAAAGTAAGTCTATTTGTGAGACAGCATGCAGGTTGATTATACATTAAACTCTGTCTCTGACTAACTTCATTTTTTTTATTTTTTCCATGATGTTTATTGAGCTCTACATTTTTCTCTGCTCACCTCCCTGCCACTCCTCCCCCACTTCAATCCTTCCCAAAGGTCCCCATGCTCCCAATTTACTCAGGAGATCTTGTGTTTTTCTGCTTTCTACTTCCCATGTAGATTAGATCTATGTAAGTCTCTCTTAGTGTCCGTATTGTTGTCTAAGTTCTCTGGGATTGTGGTTTGTAGGCTGGCTTTCTTTGCTTTATGTTCAAAAACCACCTATGAGTGAGTACATGTGATAACTGTCTTTCTGTGTCTGGGTTACCTCACTCAAAATAATGTTTTCTAGTTCCATCCATTTTCCTGCAAAATTCAAGCTGTCGTTATTTTTTTCTGCTGTGTAGTACTCCATTGTGTAAATGTACCACTTTTTTTTTTATCCATTCTTCGATCGAGGGGCATTTAGGTTGTTTCCAGGTTCTGGCTATGACAAACAAAGCTGCTATGAACATAGTTGAGCACTTGTCCTTGTGGCACGATTCAGCATCCTTTGGATATATACCCAAAAGTGGTATTACTGGGTCTTGAGGAAGGTTGTTTCCTAATGTTCTAAGAAATCGCCACACTGACATCCAAAGGGGTTGTACCAGCTTGCATTCCCACCAGCAATGCAGAAGTGTTCCCTTTTCCCCACAACCTCTCCAGCATAAGTGGTCATCAGTGTTTTTGATCTTGGCCATTCTTACAGGTGTTAGATGGAATCTCAGAGTTGTTTTGATTTGCATTTCTCTGATGACTAAGGATGTTGGACATTTCCTTAAGTGTCTTTCAGCCATTTTAGATTCCTCTGTTGAGAGTTCTCTGTTTAGGTCTATATTCCATTTTTTTTATTGGATTATGTGATCTTTTGGCGTCCAATTTCTTGAGTTCTTTGTATATTTTGGAGATCAGACCTCTGTTTGATGTGGGGTTAGTGGAGATCTTTTCCCATTCTGTAGGCTGTTGTTTTGTCTTATTGACCATGTTTTTTGCTTTACAGAAGCTTTTCAGTTTCAGGAGGTCCCATTTATTAATTGTTTCTCTCAGTGTTTTTGCTGCTGGGGTTCTATTTAGGAAATGGTTCCCTGTGCCAATGCGTTCAAGCGTACTTCCCACTTTCTCTTCTATGAGGTTCAGTGTGGCTGGCTTTATGTTGAGGTCTTTGATCCATTTGGACTTGAGTTTTGTACATGGTGATAGAAACGGGTCTATTTTCATTTTTCTACATGTTGATATCCAGTTATGCCAGAACCACTTGTTAATTATGCTTTCTTTTCTCCATTTGATGTTTTTTGCTTCTTTATCAAATATCAGGTGTTCGCAGATGTGTGGATTGATATCCGGGTCTTCTATTCAGTTGTATTGGTCCTCCTGTCTGTTCTTATGCCAGTACCAGGCTGTTTTCAGTACTGTAGCTCTGTAGTATAGTTTGAAGTCAGGGATTGTGATGCCTCCAGAAGTTCTTTTATTGCCCAGGACTGAAAGGAAAGTCATCTTGCACTTTGCAAGTGCAAGGAGAAAGGAAAACACATATATTGTGCAGGAATTTCCTTCATTTTAGGGGTCTGATGTTAGCCCCTTGACAACAGCATCTGCTTGTTGAAGGTGCTAGTAGATGGTACGCAGAACTGAGTGGCCCCGTCCCTTTTCACTAGTGAGTTTCTGTTCTGGGAAATTAAAAATAATTTGATGTTTCTTTGGATATATCACCTCACTTGATAAACAAAATGCTGTTAACTGTTCTGACAGATGGGACATAGGAAAGGAAGGAGGTTCTTTTCTTTGCCCTTGTTTGTTGTGTGACAGGATCTCTTATAGCAGGCCTGGCCTTGAACTTGTGAACCTCCTGTCTGCCTACCAAGTGTTTAGATTACTGGGGACCCTGCCATGCCCAGTCTTTTCTGTCTCCATTCCCACCTTCTCCTCTGGACCCTAAGGCAGTCCTTGCCTTCTCTTCCACCATCCTGTCGTCAGAGTAAGGGAAACCAAATATAAATCTGATCCCTCTATGACTTTCCTTGTTCCCTGACTTTGTCTGGAAATGAATCTCCATTCTTTCACGTGGTAATGTCCAGGACTGACATCCTCTAATTTCTTTGACCTCTGTATTAGTCTGGCTTTGTTGTTAAGACAGAAGCCCAGAGGGTGGGTTCTCTGGCAAGGAAAGAGGTGTAATTAGGCTCAATGAACTGGGTCAGTGCAGAGTCTTGCCTAGCATGTGCAAAGACCTGGGCCCAATTAGCTCGCAGTTTGGGAAACTCGGAGTCTAAAGAACATGATGGACAGCTTCCTTGGCAACTTCGCCACAGGTTATCACAGCAGGGGCTCGTATGGAAGGGAAAGCTCAAATAGTGAGACAGAAACCAGGAAGACCAGGAGGGGACAGTCTTGCTCCTTCATAACAGCACTCTTAGAAGACCTAACCAGGGTCCCAGGAGAACTACTTTAATCCCTTCCTCGTACACTGCCCGCCCCCCGCCCTCGTGACCTATGGCTAGACTCCCAAATGATAGGTCCTACCATTTCCCAAATCTGTGACACTGGGGACAAAGCTTGCACCACACAAACCACTGGGAGAGTGCAAATGCAAAGCAGAGCAGTCTCAACTTTGGGAGCACACGGCCTTCCTGCTGTGCCTGTGTGCTAGCAATAAAGACACATTTGGGAGCACACGGCCTTCCTGCTGTGCCCGTGTGCTAGCAATAAAGACACATTAGGAAAGCAAGTCCTCCGGTCAGAGAATGGGATCTCTGGCCCGGGTGCGGACCTGACAGTGCCGCTGGGCCAGGTTACTCCCCTGGCCCGAAGACTGCCCCTAGGAAGGCAGGCTCGCTGTAAGCCACTCTAAAGAGAGAGGCGGAATAATTACCCCTTGAACGAGATACTCTGTTGTCTATCCCAGAGTTCCCATCCCTAACTCAGAGAGTGCAGCCATGCCTTGCACCTTCAGAAGCCTGTGGAGTTTTCTGAATTCCTCAGAAAATAGTGCCCTGACCTGTTCTGTGCATGAGTCATGTTTTCTCTAACACTCTGGGCTTCCTTAATCCTTACCTGCCCCGGGACGGGGGAGTGGTTCTTTTAGACTCTAATAAAATTGTCTTTAAGCTTCCATTTGAGTCTATTCTTAAGTTCTTAATAAGACTAAGAAGGGACCTCCCCCCGATTTCCCCTGCATGAGGCTACTCAAGACCTCCCAGCTCTCCTGTCCCTTGAGCCCTTCCCTCCTGTGTTCATACTCTCCCCCTCTGTGCTCCTGAAGCAGGGATGCATTCTGATTTAAAAAGAAAAAGTGCTGTTTAATTTATTTTTAAATCCACCACTGGAAGTGAATGTTCATGTTCATTTTGGAAACTAAATGTCTGTAACCATTTCCATATACACCCTTAGAAACAACAGCCCAAACATTTGCTCTCATAATTAGTCTGAAATTTCAAGTGCAAGATTACTAAGTCCAGGGATGCTGTGTGGGGATGGCTTTTGACCTAATGTTCTCTAGTCTTTGTCATGGGGAAACTCTGAGGCATCTTTTGAGGTCTCCAGACAGAAAAGTGGCAGATCCTGGGCCCTCCTCCTCCTACGGCACTGCTTTGTTGGTTTTGGTTTTCAAGTCTCTAGCTTTTGCTGCCTAAGCATCTGTGTTCTCAGCAGTGTGTCTGGGGGATGCTGAGATTAAAGGGGATGGGACAGAAGGCTCATGCTTCAGAGAAGCCTTTGTCTTTCTAGGATATATGTGGGAGGCCCATAGACGAAGACGTATCATCATAGGTCATGTTTAGATGCCCCCACACACACATCTAGGAAGCAAGTGTCTTCTTGGTTATCATGTTTGTACACCATCTTACATTATATGACCTAGGGACACCCACATCAGAGGAAATAGCCCACTTCTGCTATCCAATCCTGCCTCTTTTGCATAGTCAGTGTAAGGCAGCTTAATCCAGAGGGAGACAGAAGCCAGACCTCTGGCCTTAGCTCTCAGGTGGTTGGCACATAGGATATCTCTTAAATAGCAGTCTGTCTTCCATTTGCCATGGCCATGGGACCACAGCCTCTGTAAGGTTTTCCCAGAACACTCTAACACTATTTTTTTTCTCATTGGTTAATCTGAGTGACTTTCTGTTATCTGTTGCATGTTATCTCCAGACATGCTTCTCTTGCTACCTTCATCATCATGAAGAGACGAAATGACATCTTGGTGATCCCTGTCCATCACAAAGTCATAGGTCGGAATTGCAGGCCGTGGCTGGCAGCCTTGTCTCTAACTCCTGAGATGACACATCTCCACTGAGTCTATGTTCCTGCACAGTGCACTGTCAAATCACACCTGGCTTGTTCTTAGCCTTCTGAGACTGTACTCTTTTCTGTGTTGTTGGGGTGCCTTTGCCTGTACCCCTTTGCTGCTGTGTCTGTCCTACTGTCGTTGCTTCAGATCTGACCTTTTCCCTCAGCAGCTGCCACTCTGAATGTATGAAGGTTTAATAAAACTTTGTAGAGTAGAATGGACATTTTATTTAGCATAGGATATCTTACTTTATAAAAGTGTCATGTAGAGAGCTGTTGAGATATACGTGTCTATCCAATACCTGTTAGAGCACAGGCCCATTCCACCTTACAGAGACCTGTACATCAAGGGATAAAATGTGGCAGAGCCTCCAAGACCAGATGTCCATGTGTGAAGCGGAGCAGCACAACACTCTGCTGCAGCAGAATGCTTTTTATATCCTTTTTTTTCCTTTCTTTCTTTCTTTCTTTCTTTCTTTCTTTATTTATTTCTTTTTTTTAATCTCAGTGGATTCTCACATTCTTAGCTTGGGTTTCCCCAGGATCAGAGCCTGAGACCCAGGCAGACATACAGGAAGTCTATTTAGGGAGTAGTCCCAGAGAGTGGCCGTGGAGGGTGGTTGAGGAAGGCAGCAGAGAGGGACAGCCAATTTAAACATGAGGATTCTGTTGGCCCACTACACTGGTCACTGGTGAGATTCCCCAGAAGACCTGGGGAACCCTGAGAAGCGTCCTTCAGTGAGCACTGCTGGCCCTGTAGACGTCGTCCAAAGTCTCCCACTGTGTTCATACCTAGTGTTATCTGGAGGAGGGTCCCCGTCAGGGCCAGTCTCTGGGGACAGCCCCAAGGGTTGAAAGTGGGCACCACAAATGTGCCCTGTGATGGCAGGCTGCCTCTATTGGGGCTCTTTAATAAGAGGGAATTGAGGCTGAGAAACCTTAAATGTTTCTTTCAGTGTCCCCCAGACCAGGATCTGCTCGCTGACAGAGCAGTCTGGGTGGGGTGGGTTTTGAGCTGTGTCAAATGTGGCCTTTGATTATAAGCTCCAAGCCAGCAATTTGTGTGGTGGCTGTGGGAGAGCAGCAGCAAATCTGAAAATGACCCATCGGAGAGGGCGAGAATGCAGACCGGAAATGCCAGCTGAAGTCCCTACAAGAGGACAGCAGGCATGACCTCGCCTAAGCTGGAGCAGCCCAAGTATGGAGAAGAAATTCCTTTTAACCTCAGCAAATAAGTTGCATCCAGGAGATTCCACAGTCTGCCTTATATCTGCTAGGGAAGTTAACAGGTTCATCGTTCTACTTATTAAAGGTGAGGTGAGCCTGGGAGTGCAGGTGG